>JAQGAO010004511.1:0-15047 GCA_034697705.1 Ommatoiulus sabulosus
GCAAGCCTTATACAATTAACTAGCTCATCTTACATATTGTGGGATGACTCGGGCTCCAACTCCCTGGTTCGCAAACTAAACCCATTGTCTGAGAAATACTTGAAAAATCACTGTTGAATTAAATAAAAATCATTTAATATTGAGGTGTGAGTCAAATGTTGAAAAAAACAATCGAGTCTAGAAAATATTTCATTTCAATCAATGAATGAGAAAAAAGTCTAATTTTGTCCAAAACGAGACCACTTCCATGTCCGGTTTAGACCAACCCCAAAAAACGCCCGATTTATTCAGGTTAATCCTTTGACTCGTTTTAATCCTTTTTGGAGCGTCCAATACAAAGGAGGTGGTGCAATTTGAATTCAATTTTGTTTCTTTTGAATTCTCTGATACCAATGGTCTGAATAGACTATAAACCTACTTTAACCCACATATTAGTTGACTAGAACAGCTAGGCTCTATTGAGCGATGTCTCTCAACCGCCGCGCCATGCTTCTCAAAATATCTTGGAAAACGACCTGGAAAACCTATAGCTGGTAAAGTCAGGAAAGAATGAGTTATTTTAAACGAGGAGTTATTTCATGAGTTAACATTTTCCAGTAAAAATTTGCCAAATTTTCAACAATTACCGAAGACAAGTTTGCAAAATGTTAAACTGTTTCCACGAATAAACTTGCAAAATTGTTGGCGTTTTCCGACTACAAATTTTAAAAATGTACAAAGTTTTCAGAATATAAATTTGCGAGATTTCCAACCTTTCCGAGCAAAAAATTTCAACTATTTTTGATGACGGATTTGCATAATTTCCCATCTTTTCCAAGGACAAGTTGTCAAAAATTTCAATATTTTACGAAGACATTTCTGAAAATTTTCAATGTTTTCTCCTGATGCTATAGTTTTCATAAATTGTTTCAAATTATCATTAGTAAATTTTGATAAATATTGAATACTTTCCTGTTTCGATGTTGCAAAATCGTGGAAAACATCGACCAATGTTAATTATGCCATGGTCTCGCTCAGGGAAATTTGTTCAAAACCTTGAAAAGTCAGGAAAGTCGAATAAGACATTTCTGGGTGAACTGTGATACTTAAGCGGTCTGCGAAATATTTTTCCGATTTTTGCTGGTCTGCAGTGCATAGTGAAAAGGTTGAGAAACACTCAACTATATATGCGTGTATGATATACCTACAATAATGGGTTTTATAAAATTAAATGAAACACTAAGCGGAAAACAACTAAAAATGTTCAACAATTGCCTACAAATGTAATACAATTGTCCTCCGGGCAATTTAAATATAATCAAATGCTAAGTTTGTATTTATGGCGCATTCGGATGGTCAATGTGGTGTGAACCGATTTACACCAGTGTAGCATTTCTGCACTTTTTTCTATTCGAATCAGACTGGTGCATACTCAGGGGCGGTCGGTGCACCCTGCGCCCCGTATTCGAATCACTCCACTGGGTTTACAGCGTCAAGAGAGCCGGTGTAGCGGTGCATTCAAAATGGCGGAATAGATTTCGTTTGCTGTTTTTCAAATAAAGGAGATTTCGTTTGCTGTATGCAACTAATCCGACTATGCATGAAGTTTGAAATTGGACAGCGATTTGCATTCGCATGTTCGAATCGCAACACCTGGCAGAATGCACTTGCAACGTCATCGGGTTGCACTGCGCAGCAAATATCACGTGATAAGGTTGCACTGGTAGGAAAATTACACTACACTAGATTGACCATCCGAATGCTCCATTAGATATCTATAGTGTAATATTTACTTACGATTATTATATGTTTTTCATCTTTAGGAATGCGATGAAATGTCCTACAATATCGTAAGCATTGAAAAACACGTATCTCTTAAATCGATAAACGTTTTGAATTCTTCTGACGATTGTTTTACATAAGATTATAGACAGGAAATCATACTTTGAGCGTGAAAAACAAGGTATACAAATATAATTTTTTATTTCATTTTTATTGATCTTTTGCGTGAGCAAATTGTTATCCACCGTATCAAATGAAACCAAATCTATCATAATACTTGTAGTCCGCATTTTAACATGATTTTACTCTAAGGCCGATGAGAATGGACCTTGAGTTAAAGAGGCTAAGAGCCATTGCGTGTCGCACTCCATCGGTGTAAATCAGCGCCATCTCACGAAGGACTTTTTTATTGGATTAAAATGGACCTATTTAATCATCACTGAAACCTTCAACTTGTACTGTTGTCCGGGTTAAATATTCCGACAACAAATGCGGAACGGCATGGCTTGGAAAACCCTAATTTTTAATGAGGATTATAGGCTGAACGAGGAGGACCTCCCTTACCCCTAGTGCTAATCTCGAAAGACTCCACATTGACAAACGGAGAATAAGAGATGGACGAGAGCTGCGTTTGAAAAAAAAAATTAGACGAATCCATGGGAGCGGCTTCGATCCTACAGTAAACAGTATGAGATGAATCGATCCTAGAACTAAGTGGAACGTTGGACGAACGTTCAAACTCTTTTAAGGACAAATTTTAAAGTTTTTTATTGTTAATTTTGCAAATGTTAATATTTTTCTTTGATAATTTTTAAACCTGTAATGTCCTCGGCACCGCTCGAGGATCAATAAAGGTGGGCACACACAGCCAGGTAAAGAGTTCGAATGGTTTATTTAAGCACTCCTTGTGCCCAACGTTCACATACGGCCCAAAGTCTTGGCCAACGATACAAAAAGTCCAACGGGACTGACTTAGAGCCAATAAGGCACAACAAAGTAAAGTGATACTTAAACACAGCAAACTGCCCACGACCGGGCTTACAATACGGGAAGCGCCCACCCTCATCCGGGTTTACGCTTGGAGCTCTCACGACGTCGTACTCCTTCACTGTCTCCGAACGAACTCCCCGACCTGGGGAGTCGTTTCCCCTTTTATTCTCTGATCCCAGTTGACCTTTTGATTTGGCGGGAACCTTTGCTTCCTGTCATCTGGGATTCCTGGTTTCTGCATCCTTCGGATGTCTGTACTTTAATCACTTGGAATGTCCGTAATCTTGCATGCCTGACCTTCAGCCTTCAATAGTGCAGGAATGCTACTCCACATTCCTGCTCAGCCTTGGATCCCAGGACCTTCGGACCTCAGGTCCTGACAATATGCTAAATCATTTACACATGGAACATTATTCCACGGGCGGACTTTTTCTATTGAGGAAAATTTCCGCTGATATCTTCACGGGCAACAAACCACGTGAAGGACAAACGGTTTGTTCCAGATATTTTTTGGTTTGTTCGTTTGTCCGAAATTGTTTGTAACATTTTTTTTTCACAAACCAATTGACAAACCTTTTGTCGTTTGTGGTTTTGTGTTCGCCGTTTGTCGTAGTCTGTACGGGGTTTTAGATATTCATTTTTGGCCATCCTTAAATGCTTCAGAAATGTATCCACGAAACCTAGAAAATCGTTTTCCATTATCAATATAAGAGATCACAACCTTTTACCAACGATAAACAGAGCAAAAACTCTGTGAGAAATTTGCGCCAAGAACAAAAATAAATGGTTTGTGTTCAAAATTCACGCGAGGCGCCATCTTGAATTGGGAAGACGGTTTTCGCCATTTTAGCCCACGGCTGTCGCTTTTAAAAATCGCAACAAGCGCGCTGTAGAAAATTAGATTAAAAGGAATTGTCGGTTCATCGTGATTGCGGAATACCGCACGACAGAAACAAAAGAATTCTGGCAGTGCCATGGTTTGGAATAATATCCATCCAACGAGAGAACAAGCAGAATAGCAGATGTGGAAAAATGCAGCGTTTCTGTGGAATAATGTATGGATAAATAAAATGTTACTCTCACGCCTGAGGATATATTCAGCGTTGTCGGATCTTATTATTCAAAATGCGGCAGGAAATCTGGGTTTGTCGAGAAAAATTGCAACGCGATTTCTGGGACGGAAGCCAGCTTTTCAAATCGGAATTAGATGCTGGTAGAGGAAGTGGAAGCGCTTTCGCGCAGAGCCACCTGGCGGCTTCTTTGCAAGTTTTTTTTTAGGTCTTGGGATAGCACCTCCGGTGACCTGTATTACGCACCGTATTACAGGCGTATTAAACATTCAGAATGAAATTCTGAATATCCAGGGTGCATATCGATCAAGGTGGTTCGGTAGACGCGAGTTCAATTCCCGGAACGAATATCCCGATTGTGGTTTTTATGGTATCCCACAATACCCCAAGGCGAATGCTGGGATAGTTCCTATGTTAATTCGACAATGATCGTATTCTATTCTTTTTAGACTAATTCTTTTAACATCCCCCCTCCTCATGCCAACTTGGAAGGTTCGAAATCTAACCCATTTGGGGAAATTCCCCGTTCATCGGAAGAAAACGGGGAAACAATACACACTATAAGGACATTCTTTTCGTAAAACAGAGGTAATGCGTAATTTTAGTTCGTAAAACGGAGGTAATGTGTAATTTTAGTTCGTAAAACGGAGGTAGGGCGCAATTTTAGTTCGTAAAACGGAGGTAATGCATAATTTTAGTAATGTTATACATTTCGGGAACATCGCCATGGTTTGCATGGACGTTGAACTACGTCTTTAAATGAAATGTGTGAAAAAATGCCCGATTAATTGTTCAAAAAAATGGGCGATTTAATGTCCAAAAAAACGGGTCATTGTTAATTAATGACGTCATCAACATATTCTGATGACGTCATTCACCGAAAAAATATACGAAGAAATGTCCAAAAAAATTTAAGAAAAAAATGCCCGATTAATTGTCCGGAAAAATGTACAATTAAATGTCCGAAAATGGGTCATTGGGTCATGGTTCATAAATACTCTGATGAGGACGTCATTCATTAAAATTAGGATAACATCATTTCTGAAATTATGATCGTGTCGTCATTCCTCAAATTCTAATGATGGCGTCATCATTTACTATGCAGCCCCACAGCTATGATCCGGTGCCTTTATTTCGTAAATGGGAGATGCGTAAAAACGCGAATAGACTGTAATTTTTATTAACAGTAATAATTTACTAACCATGCATGAGCGACCTCTGGCGAGTCGCCAAGACAGTTTTATGGTCCATTACTTTCGTCTTTTAAAACAAACTAGGTTTTTGATGCAATATGACGCCTTATTTATTCTAAGTAGGCAAACATGCATTGCACCTTAGCTTTTCACGATTGCTGTCTGTCCGGCAGCAAATATCAGTTATTTTTCCAGTGTTTTTAACATTTTTATTCTACGAATGATGTAATTTGGTTTCTTTTTTTAAAATTAAAGACATAAACTCTGAATAAACAAAGTTTCTTTCCTTTTCGTCTGAAAGATAGCAATTCCGGATATCTACGGTTTTACGTGTGTTTGCTTGCTTAACTATGAAACATGGCGTCATTGCGACAAAAAATTCAAAATTTATTGTGCTTATTTTTGTGGAAAATAGCTTGTTACTGATCATAGATTTCTGAAACCATTTTCTTGACTTGGAATCAGGTCGTTATGCAAATCCTTTGATCTTTAACTTTTCAAAAAGCAATTCGAAGTAGCACTCACGTACATGTATGACGTTATAAAAACTTCCAAAACTCGATCTTAATTCTCGAAAATGTTTGCGTTTACCTCGTTATGTGAAATCATCTCAAATAATACTTTAAAACATATAACAAGTAATGGGCATTTCAGCGAGTTCAGATTTGAAATGGATTTCATTTTAAAATTAACTAAAAGTTTCATTTCAATTTCAAAAAGCGCAAAGTACCAAAACATGCAATAGGAAATAATGATATTTTAAGTAATTTGACATATTCTGTCAAATTAAAACAGCGATTACAGTATCGTGAGTGTTTTTTTTAACCAATTAGATTATCGATTTTGCTCACGTGACTTCACGACTGCCAAAAGTGCCATTCCACAAGTTCCTGTCTGAGTACCCCAATATTAACTGCACTGCATTACAAATGTGCTTGCGTAGATATATCAACAATGCACTGAGAAAATAAACATTCAGTAATGCAGCATCAACACTCTTTAAATGCATCAGTGATAAATTTAGAATTACCTCGAATGTTCCAATCTACATTTATACATATTTTAACATACGTTTAAATACATGTTAAAGCAATACATTGTGTCAAATTAATTTGAATAACATTACTAAACATATACTTGATAAACATAAATGATATGTTCCCGATTTGAACTTCATGTAACTCACGTGTAATGAAATTCAGATTCAAAAAATTGGTGCCAATGGAGAGAACAAATTACACAGTTTTAACCCAGCACATCGCATCCAGTAAATCATAGGACATCAGGCCTGGGGAACATGTAGGTAAATGTTACCCAGCAACATTGCTACATCAATGGCAAGAAAGCTATTTTTTGCATCATGTCCAGGTACTTGATTCCTGGCAGTGTTACCAGCTGTGATGTACTGGCAGCGTTACCAGATGTGATGTACTACATGTAGAATATAACTTTCAGAGTTTGTTCCATTGGTACCAACTTTGGAATTTTATATGAGATACACGTTTTTCAAATGGGGAGCATCATTTATACAAACCCCGTATTTTATGCCAACTATATACACAGCAAGAAAACTTAAACTGAAACTTAGTTTCCGAAACTAAAATTCAAGTTTCCGAAACTGAAATTCAAGTTTCCAAACCCATGATGACGCCGTCATCAGAATATTAATGAAGGACGTCATCTGCAGAATGTCAATGAATGACGTCATCATCAGAATGTCAATCAATGACTTCATCGTCATAATTTTAATGAATAATGTCATCATCAAAATGTTAATGAATGACGTCATCATTAGAATGTTAATGATTGACGTCATCATCAGAATGTTAATGAATGGCGTCATCATCAGAATGTTAATGTATTAGGTCATCATCAGAATGTTAATGAAGGACGTTATCATCAGAATGTTAATGAAGGACGTCATCATCAGAATGTTAATGAAGGACGTCATCATCAAAATGTTAATGAACGACGTCATCACCAGAAAGTTAATGGACAACGTCATCACCAGAAAGTTAATGGATGACGTCATAATTATAATGTCAATGAATGACGTCATATTTATAATGTCAATGAATGACGTCATTACCAGAATGTTGATGCGTGACGTCATCATCAGAATGTTAATGGATGACGTCATCAGAGCTTTAAGGAATGACGCCAACGTCAGAATTTCTTTGATGTGTTCCTACATTTAGATGAGGGTTTCATAAAAATCCAATGCAATATCAATGTTCAGATTCTGTGGCATCCGGAAATGTTCTTCAAAGTTTCCAAATTTTTTTGCGACAAAAATGTACAGACGCTAAACTGGAGGTTCCAACGTTTTCAGTTGAATTTATTACGCCCATTTTACAAAGTGTATTTTGCTGAGTTGTACGCAGTGTTTAGCAGTTTTGCCTTAAACGCCCTAATTGAGCTACAAACCGTGCAACGCATGGCGTCGTTTGCATTGACACGCGCCACTGTTTTTTCCTCGGCTTTATTTCGACTATTCTTGTTTCATTTCCAATTTGGAGTTGGAAGAAATCGATTTTCGCAGTGTTTGCTCCCACCTGATGTTTATTTATACTTTCCGAAAAATTTGCATGAGCGGAACGAGGGTATTGCGAGACGGAAAGGGACGCATGCATAGGGATGTAATTATATTTAATCAAGTGCCTTTCGCCAATGTAAACATGTCATGAGCCATCCGGATGATTCCGCTCCGGTTGCAGCTACGTGTAGCCTACATGTACTCAATTTTTCCTTCCCAGCGAACATCCGTTTCTACAGTTTACTTAGGCCTGGTGCTCGGCTTCGGCATCACTGCTTTAGAGTAGCGCCACCTGCTGGAGGGGGAGTGGTCCGGAAGTTCCTCTGGAAATGCTGGATTCTTTGCGAATTCAGTCTCGGAATGCACGAGTGCACTAAATGTGCATCTGGGACTGCATAGTACATGTCGACGTCATTTATTAACATTCTGATGATGACGTCATCCTCATAAGTATGTAAGCAAATGACGTCATCATCAGAATATTAATGAAGGGCGTCACCATGGGCATGTTAATGAATGTCGTCATCATCAGATTATAAATGTAGGACGTCATCGCCGGAATGTTAATGAATGACATCATCTTTAGATTGTTATTGAATTAGTTATTATCAGGCTGTTACTGAATGACACCATCATCATAATGTTAATGAATGACGTCATCTTCGGAATGCTATTAAATGACGTCATCACTGGAATGTAAATGGGTGACGTCATCATCGGGATGTTAATGAAGGAGCTCATCATTAGAATGTTAATAAATGAGTCATCATCAGGATGTTACTGAATGACACCATCATCAGAATAATAATGAATGACATCATCAGAATGTTAATGCATGACGTCATCATGGAAATGCTATTAAATGACGTCATCACCAGAATTTTAATGGGGGACGTTATCATCGGAATGTTAGTGTGTGATGGCCTCACTGGAATGTTAATGAATGATGTCATCATCGAAATGTTAATGCATGACGTCGTTATC
Organism: Ommatoiulus sabulosus; assembly: GCA_034697705.1. NCBI lineage: Eukaryota > Metazoa > Arthropoda > Diplopoda > Julida > Julidae > Ommatoiulus > Ommatoiulus sabulosus. The sequence continues at coordinate 8,535 of JAQGAO010004511.1, forward strand.
AGAATGTTAAAAAATTACGTCATCATCAGAATGTCACTTAATGACGTAATCGAATATGTTAATGAATGACGTCATCAGAATTTTAAGGAATGACGCCATCGTTAGAATTTAAGGAATGACGTCCTCATCATAATTTAATAATTGACGTCATCATCAAAAGGTTATTGAATGACGGACGTCACTCAATAATCAGAATCAGTTACTCATGTCAGCCTCAGAATTTTTATGAATGACGTTATCAGACTTTTTATGAATGACGTTATCAGACTTTTAAAGAATGACGTCATTCATTAAAAATGTCCCATTTTTCGGACGTTAAATCGGACATCCGAAACTCGCCAAATTACCCCCTTAAGCCGGGGAAAGACGTAGTTCCACGTCTGAATTTCAAAGATTTTTCTTTTTTATTTATGTTAAATAAACATATGTGTAAAATATTCAAATCCAATATGTACAGTATATAGTGATGAATCGTTTTGCGATTTTGCAGTTTAAATTGAATTTGTTTTCATAAATTTATTCAACAATGCATTACCAAAATCATTCAACAATGCATGTATCAATATTATATATTTGAATACATTATTTAAATATTTTTTTCGTGAATGTTCCAGTTTATTTCTATTTGGACAAAGTAAAGTTGGTATTTTCAATTCAGTGCGCCAGATGCAATTTTAATGCACATTTGTATTTCAAAACTGCATTTATAAGGAAATATTTCAGATGCATATACAGTATGTTCAATGAATATTCTTAATTTCTTGGATTCGAATTCTCCATGAATAAATCAACAAAACTGCAAAGATCCAATTTGATATGTTACGTAAATTGCGACAAAATTATAAACCACAGTGCCATGGTTGAGATTTAGTTCCTTAAATTCTAATTTTTGATCTTTTTGTTCCGACAAATTTTTTACAATTCAAATATTTAATTTTTTTTAAAAAAATTGGGAGTGAACATTTCACAAAATCTCTTCACCATGCATATATTATGATTTTTACGCAATAAGATATTCTTGCATTAAATGGCGCCTATAGATTCTCTATCGCTATGCTTAGCAAATGTTGACATGTTTGAAATTTCAAGAAAGCAGTGCCATCTATAAAGCATTTCGCGAAACCAGACACAACTCATAAACTTCAGCTTTTTCAAAACAGCTAGTGCTAGAACTTCCGTATAGTTCTTGAAATTTATGCGTGCAGTTGCGGTTTCTCTGGTGTTTGCAATTTCTAAAAAATCTGGCAGCGTCTTGGATTCCTCAATCGGCAATAAGACAAGTTTTTTTTTTGTTCAAAACTTTTTGACAGCACTATATTTTTGTCTTTCAGCTTTCTGAAAATTCGTTTTTTCTCACTGCCATAAACGCGATGTCGTTTATCACTGCCGTAATGGCGGCAATTGTCTGGTTGAAGCGTCTTTACTGGATTTTTTGCCCATCTACCTATTTCCTCCAGCCATTTCTACAAGCTTGGCTTGTGATAAATTCCCCGAAAATGCATCATTTCGGTTGTCATTTGTTTACGATGATGAGGAGAACGTTTTGCGGGGTTCTATCGTTTGTTCGTGTCGTTTAGTCCATGAAAAAAAAAACTGGCATCATAGGCCTAGACTCTTTCAACAAATTAGGCAAGGTGACCTCAATCGCATTATGCATTTTGAGGAAAGTGCCTGTGAAGCCTTTTTTTCCATTTGCAACAAGTGCATTTTTGTTTTATTTATTCGACGAACGCAAATTACGTTCGTTGATTGTCTGGGGACATGCATGCACGCGCAGATGATGGAAATACTGCAGTTTGCGCATGCGCACATTCGCAAATTTCGAGTTTGCAGTTCGAAATGAAATATGGTAGACTTGGTATGGTTGGGCAATGATTCATCCTATTTACGTTTTGCCTGAATTTGCCTCTCTTAATTTCTTCAGAAATGGAATCTTCCTTTTCACAGGAAAACAGAAAATGTACGTAGCAATATGTTGCTATTTACACTACCGTTTCATCGTTCAATATATACTTCAATACATTTTCGATGCCATTTTTCAAATAGGGAGTATCCGTAATGATAAAAATCGCATGCACCCCCGCTCCAAAAGTGACACAACTCAAAAATTGTCAATTTCCGGTTTAATATGGTATATCTGAGGTTGCCATAGTTTCGAATTTTGAGATAAGCAAGTTTAGTGCACTATATAGCAAAATATAGTGACAGTATGACAGTGCATGGCAAAAATGCAGTGACACTATGACAGTGCATGACAAAATACAGTGACACGATGACAGTGCATGACAAAATTCAATGACAATATGAACGTTAATGGCAAAATACAGTGACAACAATACAGTGCATGGCAAAATACAGTGACAATAGGACAGAGCATGGCAAATTACAGTGTCAATATGCCTGTAACAGTGCATGGTAAGATACAGTGACAACATGACATTACATAGCAAAATACAATAACAATATGACAGTGCAAGGGAGAATACAGTGGCAATTTGACAGTGCATGGTAAAATACAGTGATGATATGCCAGTGCATTGCAAAATACAACGACAACATGACTACATGGAAAAATACAGTGATAACATGACAGTGCATGGCAAAATACAGTGACAACATTACAGTGCATGGCAAAATACAGTGACAAACAGCATGACTAAACATAGCAAATACAATGAATGGCGATGCATGTTAACATACATGTACATGTAAAATGACATTATGACAGCATTGTCACTATTACAATGCATTAAAACTTGCCTTATCTCAAAATGAAAATTATCGAGTTGTGTAGATTCTGAATTAAGTCGGGTTTCTATATGTATTTTTTGCAATAATATTGTGAAGTTAAATGAAATTATTTGTGAAATATCAAATCGTGTTGTATTTGTTATAACTTCAGTTATGGTGATGCAAGTCGATTGTAAACATTGTTTTCGAATATTTAAAACGTCGTTTGTTTTCAGTTTTATTAGTTTTGCCGCAATTTCTGAGCTGCTTTCAAAACAACACGAAGTCATAAAAGGAGCCATTATTCACTATAATAAATTCGTATAAAATACATTAGATCCAAGTGATTTTACGACAGTTCTGAGGATTTCAGACTGTAATATGACCAGAAGGATACATTTCAAGCTCAATTTCCACTTAATGTTCGAAAACCATCTCAGGATTTATGATAAAAGTAATAAAACTGGAAATAAATTATTATAAACATGGCAATATATATTCAGTGAAAATTTGCGAAAAAGAATATTTGACAACAAGAAATTTGCAGTTTCAGTTTTGTATGTTGACTCTGAGCACGTATTTGCGAAACATCCATGCAACTTGTTCGTGATATTTTTGCACAATATTAGTGTTTCAGGAAACTGTTAGTCCACAATATTCAATTTTCTCGCTGTGCCATCTAGCGGTGCGTCACGTGACTTCCTCATGCTAGATCGACTCTAGGTGGCGCTGCACTTCCGGCCCAAGTGTGCTTTTTTTCTTCAATGCACCGAACTGAACGTGTACACAGTGGGTGTAGTAAAATGGCCACCCTGGAGAATTGGTACAAGTAATTGCTACAGGGGGGATTATGTTTTTTAGGTCGAGTTGCATGTTCCGCTCACTTTTTTGTTTGTTTGTTTACTTATGTCGTTTTTAATGAGTTTCCCACTTTTTTCTCCCATAATCCTCGCATGATTTTGCGGGAACGCCCGATTGAACAGTCCCCCGCAAGGGTGTGGCCAATTAGAGCCACCATTGTAAAACATTATGCAAACATGAATGCGCATCCCACAGTCAAATTGTCCAATTCCATTTCCGAGCGGCCATTTTTAATCTGCCTGGAAAAAAGGGACTTGTTTACAGTCAACAACAACGATACGCGATGAATTTTTCATAGGCACGTTTTTGGGGTTTCATTAGCGCCGAAAGGACATCGTGTATTTTTAGCATCGTCATGGGATTTGTACAGGAATTCCATCATTGGCCACTCAACTATTTTAATCGCATTTTAGCCAGATGATGGTCAGTCTTTTAGCTAACATTACACGCAACCTGTTGCTAGAATGCGTGGCAGAGTTTCAAGATGGTGGCCAAATTTTCACAACATGTACGAAAAGGTTTGATGTTCCTTTTTACCTGTTAGGATTCTGTTTAAAATTAAGGGGATGTGTTTAATACGTCCTAAAAATGTCCCAAAATAGGTCATTTTAATGACGTCATCATAGAAATGATGAAGTCATTCACTAAAATTCTAATAGTGACGTCATTCGTCATCACATGAAAGACATGTGTTGATGACGTCATGATACAGTTAAATTCTAATTATGATGTTATTTGTTAATATTCTGATGATGACATAATCGTATTAATTAATGATGACACCTTTCAATAAAATTGCAATGATGACGTCATACAGTTGAATTCTAATTATGACGGCATTTATTAACATTCTCATGATGAAGTTATTCATCATCACATAAATGACATGTGATAATGACGACAATCACTAGAATTTTGGCGATGGCGTCATACAGTTAAATTCTAATTATGATATCATTTATTATCATTCTGATGATAACGTTATTGATTAACATTCTGATGATGACATCATCGTAGTAATTAATGAAGACGGCATTCATTAAAATTGCGATGATGACGTCATAGAGTTAAATTCTTGTTATGACGTCATTTATTTACATTGTATATTCCGATCTTAACATTATTCATACAATTCTGATGATGAAGTTTTTCATTAACATTCTGATGATGACATCATCGTTGAAATTAATGATGACGTCATTAATGTTCTGGTGATGACGACATCTATAAAAATGTTGATGATGACGTCATTCATTGCAATTCTGATGATGACGTTATTAATTAATCTTCTGATGATGACGTTATTGATTACCATTCTGGTGATAACATCGTAGTAAATGATGACGTCATTTATCGAATTCTGGTGATGACGACATCTGGAAAATTCTGAACACGGCATTCGGAAAATTCTGATTAGATGACGTCACCATCAGAATTGTAATGAACAACGTCATCATTAACTATGGAGCCCCAGATGTAGTTCTAACTTGAAAAAATTGGTGTCGTTTTTTCATTTCTTTCTCTTCCTTCCCAATGACACGTCGTCGACATTTGCAGAAATGCAATAATGCGACATTGTGAATCAAATCATACAGCTGCAATCCAGCGCAGTTAATGGAACTAATTTTTGGAAGATTGGTCATGAAGCGAATGACAAAGGCACGTATTAAGTCCTTTGACGTATGAATGCTTTCGCAAAATTGATTTTCCTCCCAAAGAGAATTAATTCGTTCCGGTTATAACTGTTGTTTCGTATCAAAATGGGATACATGCGTTATTTGACTTGGGGCAATGAGGAAATATTTTGCAAATGACGTAATTTCTTTTAATGAAACTATTCAGGATCGAAATTGTATTTTATCGCGAGACAACTAGTCCTGCACTTTATACAGTGAAACCTCATTAAGAAGAACTGGCTTCTCGCTTTCCACGTCCTATAGAGTATGAACACATACAGGGTACCCCAGACCTGGAAAAGTCAGGGAAGGATATGGCTTATTTTGAAAAAGTCATGGAAATTCAACGTAGTCATGTTGTTGCGATCCTAAATGCATGCTTCTACATAGTTAGCTCAGGGACCATTTTCCGAGTACAAATTTGCAAAATTTTCAACGTTTTCCGAAGACAAAATTTAAAAAATTGCCACATTTTCCAAGGACAAATACAAAATTCTCCACGTTATCAGAGTACAAATTTGCAAAATTTTCCACATTTTCCGAGTACAAATTTGCAAAATTTTCCACGTTTTCCGAGGACAAAATTGTTAAACTTTTAAAAAATGTTTCATGCAAACTTTTTTTTTACATTTTAAAAAATTTTCTACGTTAATTTGCAATTTTGCCAATGTCCGCTTTTGACATTGTCATTGGTCAGGGAACTTTTTTAAAACCCGAAAACGTCAGGGAAACTCAACTTACTCAAGGAAGTTGAAAATGAAATTTTGGGGGAACTTAACATACAGTAATGTGAATTTCTTCGTTTAAGACGGATTCCAGTACAACATATTTCGGCTAAAACGAAAATATTCGCGTTCCCGAGCATTTGCGCTATGTTACGTTAAAATGAACTTTAGACAGTATGACAACGATACACATTATAGCGGGGAATTCCCCGATAAAATTTGCAGCACCTTCCCATTCATATACGTGAGGTAGGAATTATCTCTCATGTTTATTTATTTTTTTTAATTTGGCTGAAAATTTTATCAAGATTTTAAGACTTGGATGAAAAGCGTATGTCAATATTATACTTGCATGTATAGCAAAAATAATATCCAAATTGGTTGAAATTGCTTGATATACAGTGGTAGAAAAAATAATTGCCGCCCGCCCCATTGGTGGCGCTTCGCCCCACCATGAAAGGAAAAATAAAAAAGAGCCACCCGCCCGTCTCTCACAAAAATAGCCCCGCGCATGCGCAGAT
>JAQGAO010004512.1:0-15043 GCA_034697705.1 Ommatoiulus sabulosus
ATGAGAATAAAATGGACAAAAGTCAGGCAAAGTCAGGCAAGTCGATTTTTCAAATGTGGTGGCAACCCTGTATATATCTTCGTAAAATTTCTTTTTCGATATACTTAAATGACCGTAGTTTATTTTTTTTTTATATCGTTGATGGTTAGTATGGAAAATAAGGAAATTACCTCACATGTCCTCATGATGAAACAGGCTGGACTTCACCATATTTCAAGCCATTGTTTGATCCTTCCTGACCTACTTTTGCAATTCGCGTTCATTACCTTGCTTATTTATACCATGCCACAACTTTTATTATACTATAAATATATCGAGCCCAATATGGTATGTCTATTAAACGCGTTATGGTATTCTTCTCTACCTACCAGCTATTAAGCTTTGTGGCTACTAAACATGTCATCGAAGCTGCATGGCCCAATTGGGCTAAACTTTGATGAATGTACATGTACACTCACGGCCATGGAACCATGCTCAACTTATTTCATCTTATCCAGCTATTAAATTAGACTTGATAAGTTGACATCTTATATTTTTGTATTGTGATTTGTGGGCCTCCATGCATAAATTCTTGTTAAGCTAGTATTATACCCCTGATGTTAGTAATTACATTTTGCTTCAGAGAATCTTAAATTGCCAACCTACATGTTTGTAGTGAGTGCGGTGCATATTTGAGCATCAAGAAGTCGCACCAAAGATCAACCATGACCCATGTAAACTTTCGGATCAGTGCGCTCTGGACCAACTACCAAAAAAATTCCTTACGCGCATATCGGAATGACGTTTCCTTTATATTTATGATGGCGCAATATTGGATGTTTCTGCTGAAAAGATGCTGGTGTTGATTGTGCCAATCTTATTCATGTCATATTAGCCCAACGGAGTGTCAAAATAATTTTTTTTACAACTAAGGCCTATTTGTGCCATAAAATATCTGAAGCTTGATCGTCTGAATCTATATATTTGAGTACATTTTGAAAAAAGTTTGGATGTACAGTATATGGAGCGTGTTCGTCGTCTACCAGACACTGATTTCACATGCACTACTAACTTGTACGCGAATGTCTAGGGGGCAGTTCATATTCTGGAAGGAAAGTTTTTTTATCAAAATTTGTGTATTGACAGTCTTGGAAATTTCCGTTCCTTCAATTACGATTTGTACGTACTGGTGTTCAAGAAAGAACATCCACCACACGCCCCCTTAAAGGTATGGGAGAAAGTACGGTATAATCCTATATGACAAGGAGACATTCTGGTGAAATATGGAATCGACCCAAAACCTCCTCCCCCAGAAAAATTAATATTCTACTTTATTGCCATTAAAGTGCATTAGCTTTAAATTTGATTGTTGCAAATTCGTTTTCAGGAATAGTCATTATGCGCACCATTCGTGTTCAATTTATGGATCGCAGGAAATGGTGACTGCATTATCGCTTAACTGGGCGATTTATGACATAATGCTTTCCTAAAATTCGTTGCGGCCAGTTATAGATTTTTCTGCGTAATGAGATATTTACACTTTATGTAATCCAATAAGCTGTTTAGAACCTCACGAATGGAAATTAGTGCATGGTTGCTATGTCATTTGCCGGCGTTGTTTATTGTTTTCCTGAATGGATAGGATATCAAATTCTGCAATTCAGTTATTACAAAAAAGTAAATATGTCATTTATTGCCACACTGCAAATTAATTTGCTGTATGTATTTTTTTTTTACTTCGTTGCACACTATAAATGCATTTTTCTTAGAAGTTGTCTAAAGGCCGGCCGTTACACGCGAGGCAAATTATATCCCGAAACTTCTTTCCAGATATATATTATTACTTAAATTGATTGTTGTTGGGAAAAACTTCCTTCGCAAATAAGTTGCCAGATATATTTCCAAAATAGAAAACGATCCTATTCTGAGCGAGTTATTTCTGGAAACAACTGACGTCATAGATTTTACAGTCACGCACAAAAGTGTCTTTCTGTTGGGTAGCCAATCAGGAAAGACGTACATGCATGTACGTCATCGGATGGATTAAAAGCACTGCTGTCAAGTTAGTTTACCCTCACTTCCCTTTGAAACGGTGTTGTCATACAGTGTATAATGAATATACTGTATAGGGATATATTCTTAAAAGTATCGCCCGTGTGTGCAACAACAGGAAATTGTTTCAGGTGAAATATCTTTCCCGCAATTTCTCGTCATTTATTTACAACTGCCCTCGTGTTTGACGACTTTAACATTCAGAGTAAATTTCAAAATTAAGACGCTTAATATGTATTTGAGATCATTTAATTATCGCATGCATTAAAAATGTGACATTGAGTTCCATTTCTGCCATTTCGAATTGGATTAATTGTATTGTCAAGTACTACATTGACAGGGTAGGGACATTACTGCAAAGAGTAAGCATATTTCTTAGTTTGCAAGAAATATTAATGTACCGTGCGAGGTTTTTGTAATTTCATTTTCAGGATATAAGTTGCAGATCTGGAAGGTTTGTTTTGAAAAATGTCAGTACATTTACAGTAAACTGGCATCTAATATTCTGAAATCTCATGTGGCAGTTTTATCATGGGTTGACATCTCCAAACGTATAGTGTGAATGTTGACTATAGCTATACCATGTGCCGCTGCAGCACACACAAAAAGTTAGGGAGATTTTTGTCATTTTGGACACCCTGCATACATGTACATGCGCGCAACGTACCCACTTAAGGGACCTCTTTGATCAGAAGTGAAGTCTTAAGCCGATTATATGTGGATACTCTTGTGTGGCATTCTTCTCACATGCTATATCACTTTTGTTTGTTCAGTATGTCCACGGTTGCGTCTACTCTATCTAATCTATTTTAAAGATTTTAGCCACTCGCAGTTTCATTTTAGAGTAATCCTCTCAGCCTGCTCGGGGACAAGGAGTTATTATAGAAAGTCACGTCAAGCATTTATGTTTCCCGAATATCAATGGAGTTTTCTTGAAATGCTTGCCAGCCGTTTCAACCAAACCATTCACTTGTGCCATGCTGCATGCAGCTGTTCGGCGCAAATGATGACTGTCCGTTTTAATAGAGTTGAACTTTCAAAGCCCTTCACAACTTCTGCTGAATCATTGATGTAGAGCGTTATCTCTTCGACAGATGCAACTCTAGGTTTGAATTCAAATCAGTACGTCGCTTACTATTAAAATAACTTGCAGAATCCACAATGGCATGATGGAACAGTGTGTGATTTACATCATGCAGTAAGAATGCATCCAATCAGCAGCTTTATAGTAAATGGTTTAAAAGCAGAAGCTTAATTTAAAAATAAAGGTGTATAAGCACATTATCGTGTGTTTGCCGGTATGCATATTGTAAATGCGAACGTCATAACCGAAATTTAATACGCCAAGAGGGCTAAAGTCAAGTGTTGATGATGAAAAATCCCTCCTGTGGGCACATCCATACTCATTGCGTTCTCAAATGCAGATTATTTGACACGTGAGCATATGGGGAATGTATGAGTGCATACTGACTATATGCTCTTTTCTGACTTATAGTGTATAATGGTCACTGCATAATTATGAGGATCGAATACTCAATGTCAGTTTAAGGTCAGTATGTGTTAGAGTAGCTACATTATCAATAAATCGTTCGTCTACAATACTAACTTTGTTCTGCAACATGATAGTGTTCAGAATTTGAATTACCAAGAAAGGATCGAATGGCAATTAACGGTAAGAATTTGGAAAAGGCGTATCTCCTATCATGTACAAGATGGACGTTATCCAAGGAGTCTAATTAAGGGATTTATTTTGGAGAACTATTAATTACGACTGTTCTCTACTGGGCGAAGTACCTCAGTATGTAATTGTTTATTTGCACTAAATTAATCTACATATATATTTGAATTATCTGAAAGAAACGACATTGTCTGTAATACGTCTGGCAGAAAGCAAACTCCTGGATATTGTAAGAACTCTTTATTTTGAAAATTCTGCTAAAGATTCGCGTTTGGCCGCGTCAGGTGCGGCCAAATATTTAATGAAGAACTGATTTTCAGATTCGGTTAAATCGGAACGTTGATGACTTGTTATGTTTTCTTTTGAAAACTTGTTGCCCGTTTCTTGAAGTGAACACTATATGTACTGTGGCGTTATGTTCGCAACTTGTTTATTTTTACGAATGTTTATTTTCGTATCTTGTTTTCAACATGTATGATACAAAGTAACGATCGGGGTTTTCTTTCTAAATTGTTCATGAAAGTTTTATGCACGACTTATTGCGCATATATTCGTTTTGTTGGTAGATATTTTAATGCAACGGATGTCACGTGTGAAAAATAATATCAAAGATTCATAGATGCAATGAAGAGTATATTTGAAGAGATGTTGCTCCGTATACGTGGAATCTGTCAGATAAAAATTACCTGAAAAAAATGATTATTGTTGCGATAAGAATGTCGCATGATTTTGTAAACTCTTATTATAATGAATTCGGCAATCTATCACCATGGAAAATGAACAGTGTCCATAATGTCCGTTTGTATAATTCCAGAATTTTTTCCTCTTTTTAATTCAGTAATTGTAGTCCCATTTCGGAAAATCGGCTTGCAACGTATTATAAATTTAAACCGAGCCCTTGATTTCGTTGTTGCCAATGTTCTTGTGATGACTATACCACCAATGGCTTAAACATCCATTAGACTCCAAGTCGTGAGAAGCATTAGCAGAGTCACCTTTGGAATACTAAGTATCTGCTTCGTATGTAATGACACGGATGCGGTTATCAATCTTCCCTGTATCTTCTACTACAAGTATATACATGTACATGTTTCATGGTTAATGCAATATTTTTAAAGGGGAGAGGGATTGCAAAACTTTGTTAAGTTGGTGAATGTTGCAGCATGCATGGTTGCTTCGCATTCAGTGACTTGCCATTTGGCAGTCTTGGCTCGTGGATGTCTGCCAACACAGGTCCGTCTGAGCCCAACACCTAAACTATTATAGTTTCTTTAAACCTAATAAAAACGCTGATCTTTTTTTCCTTCTACGCATTTTGCGGGATTATCGGTGTTTTTGGTTAACAACATTTGTAATGGAGAACGTAACTAAGTCGTGAATATTTTTTTTAAATTTGTTTGCAAAGCAGGGCGAACAAACTGCCTTTTCCGTTCGCAAGTTTTTGTCGACAATCTCGCCCATGAAAAAGAAAAAAAAATAAGATTGAAATCATGGAAGTGTAACTTATTTTCCACCACCGCACCGTGTTCAATGTACAACTTGAATTTAAGATGTTCTGTTACTACGCCAAACTTGGATTTGCGTACATGCAGGCAGCGTTATTGGGATTTGTGCTAATATTTACTGAAAAGCTTACCTTCGTTAAGGATCTTGGCTTTTGTCTGCAGCCCGTAAATATTGTAGGTAAGCACTAGTTGATGTCCAGTTAGTAATTGAGGCGATCGTAAAGTGAAGCTCGGTGAAATTGCAAGAATTCTGCATGGTTTCTCAACCAACAGTAATGATGTGTGGGATATGTTCCTTGATTAAACCTTGTTTATTACCGTTCTTATCGCGCATTATGGGTCTAATAGAAGCTGAGTACACTTATTGACACGGTTGATGTTTACTTTAATACTAAAATGTTTACATTTTACATGTATATATGAAATGTTCACGTATTTCATACGATACCGATTTCTGTTGTTTTTCATTCCCTTGGACATTTCAAGCGTATTCTCAAATTATTTTTTCGCTGCATTTCGTCAACAAGAGGGAAGGCTCGTTTCGTCGTTAATGCCCTCGAATGTTTTAATTATCCAAATTAGCCTTTTGGCTTTATTTCACCGTTGATGCAAAAATGACATTGAAAACTGCCATCATAACCACTCTATTTCGGTTTGTCAGGTCCAACAAATTATTTTGGTAATGCAGCATAATGATCAGCAAAGCGCGCATGGGAGCATCTGATCATGTGAATCGGCTGCTGTTTTTGTTCAGTGTTATACAGTGGAACCTTATTAAGAAGGATTCGCTTAGTACGAATTTCTGGTAGTACGAACTCATTTCTTCGTTTAAGACGAATTCCTAATTAGGATATTGCAAATTTTCGGCTAGCACAAATGAATTTTGGACTAAATTTCCAAGCATGCGCTGTGCTACTTTAAAACGAACTTTATAGGCAATATGAAACAAATAGTACGTTATAACTGAAAATTCCCCCCTTTAAATTTGCAGCGCTTTCCCCATTCATGTGCGTGTGGTAGGATTTCATCCTAACTTCGATGAAACTTTTCTACTTATTGTTGAAGTCTCGTTTTGGTTTGGCTTCTGAAAATACGAACTATACGGGTTAGACGAATAAATGTTGACGTCCCTTGAGCTTGGCCTAAACTAGGTTCGACTCTATTGCATGTTTATTCTTGTTTTTGTTTCATTGTTGACAGTTTGAAGGTTCGTATAACGCGTCGATTTACATTAGATATTCCAAATTAATTTGCCTTTTGTCTACTAGAATGCAACCAGGAAAGGGGATGGTGTCAGAATGAAAGAACGTGCGTGAACCCCGTACAAATCCATACGCTATTGTGCGGTCGACCAAGTCATAGTAAATAGTCATTCCCTATTCTTCATTGATCAAAATGTATTTATATGATAGCGACGATTGACCGCGCACGATATGGCGGGGAGTTCACGTGTTTGCTTCGCCCTCATTTTATTTGTGGTGGGGGCATGTGATACGCGCGTGTGGCACGCACCCGAAAGGTAGGTGTGGAGTTGTAGTGCGGCTCTGCGCCTAACACGTACGAGTCCTAGCGGTGTTTGGCGTTATGCTTTTGTACCCTGGGGTGAGAGTATGACAAACTGGAGCAGTTATGGGAAATCGATATAAGGCCGAACAAAATGGCTGAGTGAATTCAAGCCTGCTATAGGAAATTAACAATGAGCAGAAACACGCAAATGCCCACTCTGGAGCTGATGCTATCTGCGGCCAACCCGGCAACTCCAATTGCTGAAAAAATTTTCGATTGCTTTTCCCGATAACTTCCTCGTTTGCTTCTAATGAGCTCGAGCTTGAGCTTCCACCCATGGCGCGAATGCTCGTTGCTGGACATGCGTGCAAATCGCACATTTTTCTTCAAACGCTTTTGCTTTGGTTGATTTTTTTTATTTACGCTGCATGCTTCATCGTACGAAATCATTACAGGACGCAGAAATTAATTGAATTTGATAAGAGAGGTTATCTCGATGTATTTCATGTTCTATTAGGATCGATTCTGATTCACTATTTATGCTCTCAATGCCAAAGTTACGATGTTACCTAGATTGGCGCCAACAGCTGATAATTATCAGCAACTGGCGGATTTGGCAGTCGGCATTGTTTATTAGCGCACCCCGGCGTTTAATAGCTGCCATTAGAGACGCACATTTTTTTCCCTATCTGCAAAGCCAGATTTTAAAGGGGAAAAGTAAGCGCCGCGCTGTCGAAATATTCGGTGAAAGCCGCTTAAGTTAATTCGATCACGTTGGTTCCAGCCATTTTGACCGAAATGAGCGGCTGAACGAAATAGACGATGAACGTCAAAAACACGCAAATACTCGCTTAACAAAATAATTTTCTCTATGTTTTAAAAATAGATTTAATTGTACATATATATATACAGTATGTATTTACATATTTTTAAAATTATTAGGCAGTTCCCTTGATCGAATTAACAGCTTTTCAATGCAGTCGAACCCGGACATATACCCGATAAGTGAAAAGCTCCTAAATTAAAAACCGGCTGGCAATTGCTTACACGCCCCATGTGTAGCTTTTGTGTATATTTAAGACCGGATAAGTGGAAATCACGCCTTGCAGTCTATAATGAATCTTTGCATGACAGCAGACTCAGCAGTCATGGTCGAGTCTTTGTTTATGTTTTTTTTTTTTATCAATAAATGCTCTTTTAAGAGATTAAGCTACATTGTATATGGCTAATCTGGACAAAAACTGATCTAATTTGAGATCATCACGCAAAAACACGATAAGTGAAAAAACCGGATAATTGGAGAAAATTTCAATGCCGGGTCGATTTCCATTTATCAGGGTTCGACAGTACAATACTATGAAACACGCTAGTGAAATTTTCTGGACTAATCCTACAGCTTGTGGATAATGGTTCGCAGCCTCGTCTACTGTCTGCATGCAGGTATTTTCTTTCTTCACTTATAATGCCCTATTCACAATGCAAGGACATAGGACTAAGACGGTCAGAGGCGCCATCTTGAAAACGTCAATGTCTTAGTCTCACGTTTCTGAGAGGTTCACAAATAATATAACCCACAGTATCCGCCATTTTTTGAACCAGACCCAAGGACGAAATTAGAGCTCTTGCCTATTTTGTCTCAGACAGCGAGAACGGAAGTGTGACGCAGAAATGACGTAGCTAATTTTCATCTGTCAATACATGTGCTACGTCTGTCTTTGTCCTACGGTAGGTCCTTGCATTGTAAAATGGACTCATAACTGGCCTCAGGCGTCGTTAAATGAAATTAATCAAACTTTTGGTCGGTGTAAACATCGTGATTGCAGCCAGACTTCGGTCGGTCGTTGACTCCGAAATAATTTTTGGCTGTGGTTCACTGTTGTTTTCGGTTCCCTTTGTTTGGCTTGTCAGAGCCAATGTCCCTCGTGTTTTTCGTGTTGTCGAAATTTTTGATGGTGTTCACGTTCCCTCGGCTTAACTTGCGTCGTTTTTTCTGGCATTCGAACTCAATTGCGAGTATATTTTGCTGTGAACTAGCCGCGCATTTTAAAAATCGCCGCATGACCAGCATTACGCGTAAGCAAAAGATATTTCAAATTCATATACTGTAAGTACGCTGCATGACTATATTTCTACGAAATGCACTTTTATTTGAACTGTTTTCCGTGTCTGTGCTGTTCAATGGGCTATAAATTCAACTCTGTATTACTGTATACGTTACATGATGGTAGCTCTTGATACCTTTAGATGCATTGAAGAGTGGACAAAATCATACAAAAAGGACAAATTTGCATTCATGGAATGACAGAATGGACTTTGTTCCCATTCATCTACTGGCTTTAAGTCAATCAATATTAATAAACTCAATATCACTAGCATAAATACGAACCAACGCTATAGTCTCGTTTTCTATTGGTTAGGATGCGGAGGAGTTGATGTGCTAGTTTTTTTATCTTTTAGGTCATAAAGTGCATCTTAGCAGATTGTTCAGCACGTATTGTTTTTTAAAAAAAAATGACTTCCGCACTACACACTGTATAAGCAAATCATACGTGTTCTTCGATGGAATTTTGTCATTCTGGATGTGTTTCCAGTGCTACAAACATTTCCTATTTGTTAATAACGCTTCGCTGAGTTTAATTGCCGTGCGCAGAAGCATTATCAGGAGATGCCAAAGTTTTTGCCACATCCCAGCATACTGAGATTAAAAGTCAGTGACACTATACGATATGCGCAGGCTTTTTTATTTACCATGATTGTCATTATAATAGCCGATTCTGCATTTTAGAGAGTGAGTGCATGGCGTTTTAGTAAAGTTAATAGAAGCCTAGTATTGGGGTTTAATTATGTCGGTCCCTGGATCACCAATCCAATTTATTTTGCATTTGAATTTCTGTCCACAGTATTGTTGTTTTTTCAGTCCTTGGCGATTTGGTCTATTTAGATCCGCGTTGTTGACTCTGGAAGTTGATAATGCATCAATGGGAACGCGCCATTTGTTGCAATTTTCAGTGAGTGAATTCGCAAACATTGATGCGGTTATTGAAACTTGAAAATGTCCAATTGACCAAATCAAATACATGCAAGCTGTATGTTGAAAGCCTTGCCGATGCGAAGTTCTAATGGCAGCTTTGCTAACTATTTATGAAAATATCGATTTCTTGATTGTGCTATGTTATATAGTCACAATAAAAGGTTTAAACAGATATGAACATAGTTGAAAGGAACATGCCATCCTTTCAAAGTAGAAACATACTATAATATGACCCCATATTTGTATGGGAAGCCTGCACATTTCGCCATGTTGGCCTTTATGGAATAAATAACAAGCCGATTTGCCCGGGCTGTACAGACACAATTCAAATTAATTCCGTAAGTTCCCCATGGTCCTTTATTTTTGCATTATTGTAACATCCAGTAGGCTATACTTCTTACGATGACATTCTTGTTAAAGATTAATCGGTTAATCGGACATTTTGTTAAAGATTAATCGGACATAATCGGTTAATACATACCCACACACATCTCGTCTTTATATACATGTGTATATAGATTGGTTGCAAGCAGATGATAATTGTTAC
Source organism: Ommatoiulus sabulosus (assembly GCA_034697705.1). NCBI lineage: Eukaryota > Metazoa > Arthropoda > Diplopoda > Julida > Julidae > Ommatoiulus > Ommatoiulus sabulosus. The sequence continues at coordinate 10,299 of JAQGAO010004512.1, forward strand.
AAATATAACTACATGTACTTGCAAACAATCTATGCCTCATTGGTCAATCTATTGGTTACACATCTAATACGGATACAAGTTTACTGCCAGTTTGTTATCGGTTAGCAGTTTATGATCATTTTACAGTCAATTTTTCTCTGTAAGTGAGGTGATCGAAGCATTTGTAACCAGCGTTAGGGTGAGAACACACTGAATGCTTATTGCAGGCGCGTTTACCACTCGGCGTACACTAGCGCCACCAAGCGGGATAAGAATGCGGCATGCGTTTTAAATGAGGACGCACAAAAAGAAAGCTTAGCCGAGCCAGGCTGAGCTTAGAAGAAGCACTGATAACCTTTCAAGAATGTTTTCAAGAAATATTGGAAACCCGAAAGCAGATTTTTAATACACAGAGTGGGACACAGATGCCCTATTCATAATTGGTCAAAAGTGTAGTATCGATTGTATGACGCCTATGTACCGTAAAAACGTGTCCTGCACTCATCATGAGATGCTGCTTTTACGCTTAATGTTTCACCAAGCATAACGCATGCTTTTCCGCCACCGAGCACACTGACCATCACGCTGATATCAGCGTTCATTGTGCGTTCCAAAGCTGGAAAAAAGAAGCTGAAAGCAGTATGTCGAAAGTAAGCATTCTTTGAGTTCTCACCCTTAGAAATGTTGCCCAAACGCATTCGACATATCACCGACTTCGCTTCGAATATTATCCACTTCATTCTCTCGAGATTTGATAATGGGCGAGTGGATGAGAGGCATCTTGGCAAAAAATGCATAACTTTAAATGTTATTTTTGAGCATGACGGTACTTCAAGACGACAATCAACCCTATTGACAATGAGGCTCGACAAAAATCTGCGGCGTTTGCGTTTTTAACCATTGCTATTTAAAAGCATCAGCATATTTGCATGATAATGTGCCGCGTACCATTTTAGATGGAACTGATGACATTTTTGCTCCACCGAGCTAACCTCAGCATTTTTTTCGTCGCTCTCACAATACGCATAAATACTGCATCGTCTTCTCCTTCTGGTGCCAGAGTAGATCAAATTTTGATTGCGAATTGGCTTAATGCTGCGAGTCTTAACTTATTCGCAAATGGGAGCGTCGTCGTCTCACGCATGCACGGATTTGGTCTTTTAACTGCAGTTTGCGAGGCTTATCGCCAGTGATTTGTCACGTGCAGTATAAAAATGATATTTATATAAGAATGGAGGCATGCACGCCGTATTTTATCTCTATGGGAAGTCATTTTTTCTTCGATTTCATCTGCTTTTGCCCTTCTCCACTGCCTTCATTTTTCTTCGTGAATTCGACGTTAAATTGCACCAGAAAAACATAGAGAATTGTGTATGTTTGGAAGCAAGTTTAATATAAAACTACGTGCCTTACTTCGTCGTGTTTCGGTGTTTATTTAAATACGGTTTCTTATATGACTTAAAAAAGGTACTCGGACAAAAGCTTTACGAATGGCACTTTTGAATGGTGGTCGATCGAAGTATGGGTCGAAATAGCCGGTTGCATAGAGAACTATTAATTTCATTTGGGTTTAAAAACTCACGATATTTTAAGACCAAATAAAAATGTCAAAACTCAACATATAATTGCGTTTAGTGGGATTTAAAAGTGCTATATTTTAAAGCAAAATGGGTCATTTTTCTCCACTTGGGGAAAAATGAACATGGCTGCATGCATAAAAATATGTATCAACTGAGAAGCGAACTTTTAGTGGCAAGTTTTTTTAATACTACTTTAAAAATGGCATACTAATCGAGCTTTATGCAACCATCCATGGGAAATTTTGTTAAATTCAATCTAAATTCTTGATAAAAATTTAAAATTGAGAAAAAGTGTTGAAATGACCTGGTAATTAATATTCAACTGAATGACCCAATTTAATATTTTGCATAAATTGCATTGTATTTATAACGTAATATAAGGTATGATGTATCATATTTACGTGTTCAAAAGTGAGAAACGACACGTACATAATCTTACGTTAATTAGTTCATTCAGAATTGTGCACTGTTTTATACTGTCAAATTTTGCAATAAAATTAATGAAACGATCGACTAACATCACTCATTTCGAATTCATGCTACTGATGTTAAGCGCTTACCAAACCGTCAAAATTGCGCTTTGAAGGCTGGGTAGGCCGCAATAAAACTCAGCTCCTACATTGTAATTAATTATCTTTAAAAAAAAAAAGCAAGACCGATAGTTTATTTATAGCTGTAAACTGCGACCTTGTATGTATGTGCGTTAACAGATAATGTGATGCGATAGTTTCTATTAATGATTAATTTGAAATTGTAAAAGAGGCCTCTTGGGTAGGAACATCAGCGGGTTACCCCGCAGAGTTCTTGTGTACATCGTGGTTGCCTCCCTACATAATAGCATTTTGCCATTCATTACCTGTCCCATTTTTCACGTAACAATATCTGTTATGTCACGATACGGCGCCTTCGGTGTTACGTATCTCATCTGTCATCGGATAATATGGCATTTTTTTTTAAATATTTCTAATGACAGGGTGTTTTTTTAATTTTGACAATATTAGCGTTTTAATTGCACGCCTCTTTTGTGCAGAGTTCATGTTTACTCGGTTTTGTTCAATGCCACAAATAAATTGCCAACACTGGACGACATTTTGAATTAGACTCCTGCCATTGTTGAAAATGTCTCGCAAAGTTTTTATTAAGTGTCATGAAATTCAATTCTGTGCTTCTGAAGATGACTTAAAATTCGCCATATAACGCGCGGAAATGTTTTCTGAAAGAGGTTTTTTTTTGTCAAAAGTGGCAGTTGGTACACGCTATCATTTGGTACGTTTTCTAACAAATCTCTTTGTTGTCAGTTTTCTTGCTCCCAAAAGGGTCCTTAGAAAGTTTGACTGGAAATTGTACTCGGCTCTATGCTTTTATATGTATTTATGACTGCACGCGCACAGTTTTATGCAGTTTTCGCTGCCCGAATTTGTATATCCATAGGCGCCTTTATGTTACTGGAGTTTGCGCAGAGGGAAGATCGTACTTCCGCAGTGTTCTACATTTCTGCATTTTCAGTAACTCTGCTATCGTCTAATTTTTTTTCGTCACATTCTTGTTTGCTGCGCTGTGGCTGTTGTCTCGCCTTGACTGCAACTCGGGGAAGTGTCCTGGGTGCTCAGAAGAATTATCGAATTCTGGAAAAAGTGTTCTTGCTGCCTTCTCCAGAAGTGACATGGACTAGTTGGAATGGGCAATATTGCGTCTGGCGCAGCAGTCGAGTTTTGGAGAAGACATGAATTTTCCGGTAATCTTTTTGGTTGGCCCCAATTGGAGGATAAGTTGGGAGTTAAAAATGTTGGGAGAATCGGGAACGAAGGCTTGGCCTATTGATTATCGACCGGAGTGAGAGTGAGAGAAATAAGGAAGAAATACATACTTTCAACGTTGATGCTAATGATGGCATTTGCCTGGAATAATTGCATGTAATTAAGAGGAAGTGCATTTCCGTCTTTGGTCATGGGAATGTTTCTTGGAATTGATTCAGATTAATAATAGGTAAGCGAGATTAAATTGTAATAACCTTACTCGTTTACGCTTAATCTTGGGTAGCAAGCGGAGCTGACACAGCAATTATGCCTTTCATAAAATTGTTTTACTTTAGGAATTCATTTATGACTCGAAGAAATAGGCAATTTTCATGATTTAATAATCAGCAGTCTAATGTCCAATATATCAATATGTTTGAGAATTTCAAATTGGTACCACGTATATGCATGCCCCAATTTCTTTAGGTGGGAATTAACACACCAAAGAAACTTAATACTGGCATTCCGAAACTGGATTGCAAGTTTCCGAACCTGCGTTAGGGTAAGAGCACTGTGAAGGCTTATTGCTGACACTTACCAGTCGGCGTACAACTACAAGTTGAGGCATAAGTCTGTTTTCGGATCAAACAACAAACAAAAATACTGTATAATTTATGGACTGAACGTGATGAGATGGAATCGAATTGTAATATTAATGGTAGATATGGGTAAGAACATATGATCCGAAAACAGACTTATGCCTCACATTGCAGTTGTACGCCAAGTGGTAAGTGTCAGCAATAAGCCTTCACCATTCTCTTACCCTTAACCAGCTTTCCGAATTGGGAGTTTTCAGTCTCGGAAACCAAGTTTCGTTTAAGTTTTCTACCTACCTTTTGAGTTCAAATGCGTAATGCGAAACTCCCAATTCGGAAACTCAGTTTCTGGTTACGGAAGCTAGCATTCCAATTTCACCCCTGGTGTGTTCGCATCTTTATTTGAACTTATAGTTTCGCCATTTTTTATAGCTACTCATGGGGCATGAAATTTCTTTCAGCAAACTTAATTATTTACGCCATACAAACAATTTCAAAATGTTGTGTTGAAAATATTTAAAAATTTTGTTGCCGAATTTCAATCAAGTTTGGACGTGTCAGAAAAGTCAAGCGCATATTTCTGAGCATTTTACTAAATATGGCTTTAAAAATGAAAATTTCGAACTGAAAGTAATCATACTTCATTTATGTTTTTAAAATTGACAAATTAAAATATTTGATTTCTCAGAATTCGCATTCTAAAAAGCAGGACTCATGGAATGTTGCTGGTCAAACAAAATTGTGAAGTAGGCTATATTTTCACCGAATTGTAACATACCGTAAATACGGAATTAAAAGCCGGACCCGCAATACGCGCCTACCTCAATTAATCGCCGGGGGGGGGGGGGTCTCCA
>JAQGAO010004513.1:0-15043 GCA_034697705.1 Ommatoiulus sabulosus
GCTTTTTCAGCCAAATGGCGGTCCTTCGTTTAATTGAAATATAATTAGAGTAAAGATAAGAGCCAGAGTCTCATAAAGCCCTGAAAATTGATCTCCTCCTGATAGCCAGGAAAGAATACCAGGTGGCATTTCAACAATGTTGTAGGAAGCATGACATTACACTGAATAATATGTAAACATGATTATTTGAGGAGGATAACAGATTTGGTGACATACATGTATGTCATCAGAACAACCTATATAATTGCAACATCATTATTGAGGTCCTGCATGTAGAGATTAGAACATCGACCAACATTAAATTCACATGGGATAAAAGTACAACAAGAATCCATTGATCATTGCCAGAATCTACATGAAAGAACTAACTTTAATTCAATTTGGTTACATAATAAATTTCATCTGCTTGTCAGCTTAAAATGAACGAAAACTAATATACCAAACAAACATTTAAAGAGAAATTTTATTATTAAGGAATTGAGCAAAACTGCAGAAATAAGAACTACAGTTAACAATTACATACCCAATAAAGTCTTGTAAAATTCCCCAGGATTGATAAACAGCCATTGCAGATGATGAAATTGAAATTATTAACCAGAAAAACTTCCAAAGTGCAGTCTTCCTGGTGGCCATTTGCATAATGCCCATAATTGAAACACGAGAGACAAATTCATCCAAATATTCCACACGTTTATTTGCCTCCTCTTGAAATATTTAAGGTATGATTATTAGTAAACATTAATTATGTCCATCTAGATGACTACATCAATTAATGCCTTAAACTATTGTGTCAGTACTCAGTAATAGATGTTAAACCTTATTTTAGGGATATTTGACAACCGTTAATCATGGCTTATAAATGTAGCCTACTGGCCACTCTTTGACTCTGACCAACATGCACATGATATAAACCTTGTACTTCACGATTTTTTAATTAATTTTTTTACAATGCGCTAAATTAAGTGTGAAAAATGTGTCTGGTAACCCTAACTGAAAAATCTCATAAAAAACTGACCAGAGAGTGGTCAGCAACAAGACAAACGCCCATTTTTGGCCAAAGACTACACAAACTGCAACGAACTATTTGATCACGAATTTTTAAACCAACACACGACCAAGAAACACAAGTTAATTTTGTGTGCAATGTTTCGACGCCATGCGTCTTTATTCAAGCCCTAGCAATTACAAGTAAAAACCTAATTTTACATCTCCACTTTAGTCACCAACAGCAAAACATTCAGGAAAACACTAGATCCCACGTTCTCCATACAAAAAACAGCAACAGAGCCTCCACCAGTTGGTGGTGAAAATTATTTTTTTAAACTCAAAAGGAATTGTTTCCTTTTGAACTATTTGATCATTTTTCTGAAGTTCGGAAAGTATGCTATTCCGAAACTGCCCTAAAACTGATTAGTGCACATTTTTTTATCCAGAAACTGAACATTTTTGCTGACGTTTTTGCTGGCCGGAAAAAATTAGTCCAAAAAGTCTTTAACTTAAATTTTTTTTTGGAATAAACAGAACGTTTTTTTGACAGAATTACTTGCCACAAAATAACGAGTCCAATGAACCATCAACCTATTAAGCTTTAGTCAGAAACTAAACGTTTTTTGTCATTTCTTACCACAAAAAGACGAGTTTTAAGATGATCCTTAAATTCTCAGAAATTCCTTTGTTTAAGACTGACTTGGCTAAAACAACATTTTAGTTGCATCAAGCAAAATTTTGAGTTCACATGCATCAAAGCATTGTTTTTAATAAAATTGAATCGAATTTAATATTACACTAAACATTGACATAAGAAACGACCGAAAAAATGTTTAATATACGCTCGTATATATTGGATATTGTTTTGGTGCACTACTCTATGCTAGATAGTTGAGTACCAATTTTCTCTTTGTAGCGTTTATAAGTTCGGCCGGACACTTCTATTTCAGGTATTATTTCTTTTGATGCAAATTGTGCTGGGGAATTTTTAAGGATGTAAGCTACATTGTCGATAGGAAAAAAATCGACATTCTGCTGATTATATATATACAGTATAATGATATAATATGTCAATTATCTTAACGTGATTTTTAAATACCTGCACACCTACATTGTAGTTTTTTTTGTAAAGAAAATTGCTTAGCAAAATATAAATTCAATAACATTCCTTGCAGTCAGCTCATACAGTGCCATGTGGTAGGGGGAGTTAATTCATCTTATTAGATCGGACTAGTAATCTGCAACATTATGGACCCCAGCATCATCAAATAACATATATTTTCCTCAGGTTGTGGCAATTCTTAGGTAATCTGTTCCAATTTCAGATCGCATGTGGAAAGAACGACTAGTAGAACGCATCTGTAAGAGCACGAAGCACCTTCAATGGGTGATAATGATAACGCCTACCACCACGACAGTTTCATTTCAAGATATCCATTACAATTTATTGCTGCTAAGCAAGGCAAATCTCTCCAGAAGCCCCATACCTAGGTGTTACCCGCCCCTCCAACATCAAGGACTCGAACAACACATTTTTCGGGATGTAAATAATACTATTAGCACAGAGCATCAGGCAAATTGGATTCACACAAGGTCTTTATTTAAAACCAACTGGACAGGGTTAAATTACATCTATGCCAAATTGCTAGGGCAAAACAATCCTAATTATCTTACTATCCAACGCTAATTATATAGATTTCAAATCATAGAACTAACTCATGTTCAAAAATACAGAAAGGCAACAAGTCAAATCCTAAGAGTAACACATAGTGATCAACATCCTAAACCAAAAGGAAGCGAGAAGCTTATTCAAAATAGCTTGAGATCAAAGTCTCAAGTCTAAAGCCAATTCGATCAAAAACACATGCAATTATAATGTCATCCTAAATAGCTGGAAGGGTACCTGCACTACCCAGTGTTGACTCCAGATTGGAGTCCCAAAGTGAATTGACTTTTAATGGGAAACTGCGCTCCTTTTATACTAGTTTTGGAGGAAGTAATGCTTAATTCTATGTTAAGTTATTACTAAATTAATATTCATCTCTCATTTTTGATAAAAACTAACTCAGTGGGATGTCCCTGCATCAATTAGGGCTCAGGGGTGGAGTTCCCCATATGTTGTCCTCTTAGGTTTCAGAGGCTTCATCTTGTTTGGGCTCAAAAGGTATCTGGGAGGGTGTTCTGGGATGCACTTGGCGGCTATAGATGGCGCTGGCATCTTCCTGGAATTTCTTCCTGATGATGTCATCAGCTGATAATCGAATATGCAAATTTGGTAATAAAGTTGTTTTTCTGATCCACCCAACCCCCCCCCCCTTATCAATGTCCATCTCCTATCAATTAGGTAAGGGTCCATTTGTCATGGGAATTGTTTTAATTTATGTAGATGGGCACTTTAAGAGCTCACCTATCAAACTCCTGTTGCTCTTACATTGTTCTTGATCAATTACATAGCACTGACATTTTTTAATTGTCACCTTGGAGCCAAGTCACCTTCTTCTGTGGCCCATTTTTGGTCAACTCCATGTCACTGGTCACGTGACAATCTTATTATAAAAGTGTGAACATTTTATTTCTTTCCATTCATCAACAGTTAGCCATCATTCTCTCCGCATCTGCTCCCAAAACTTGGTCACGTCGTGCTATTGGGGTGCTCTTCTTGGAGGAGGGCACACTTTCCCCATCAACAGTAATGGCATAGGTTTGTTGTTCACCACTATCACTATTTGGGGGCCACCCTGGTTGGGGCCGTTGGAGGCCGACCTGGCCACTAATACCCTGGTCACTCCAGGCAGCACTTCCTTGAAGATCAGTGGAATTCGGGAAACTTCCCCTTGTCCCTAACAACATACACATGCAAGACCTAATGCTTAATAAAAATAATCATGCATTACACAAAATACGATATAATCCAAAACAATAAAACATGCAATAATGTGATTATTGAAACTCTACTCTGAACATCCTACCTAATAGGCAAACAACGAATTGGGCTAAATAAGAAAGGTAGGTTACAAAACTAACTCGACATGCTGACATAAAATGGTTAGCAACTTCTGGAAGATGGTAGTGTTTTCTCACTCCGGAGCTCCTACTTGCTCTCTCGGAACATTATATGATGGTGATTCATCTGTTTGATGCCCACAGAGTGTCTCCGTCATCTCCAGGTATATTGGCGCCTTGGCAAATGCTCTCCGATTTTGCGGTGCCGGTTGGACATTTGCATACATGATGTTTTCTAGAGGATTGTTGTTGTCCGGCCCTGGCATGATGGGGTAGCCTCTGAATGCCATGTAGTTCCTGGCTGTTGGGTTTTTCCCAGTTCTTCCAACTCCATTCTGGTCACAGGATTCTGCTCTCCTCATTCCACCTAAAGCAAAGCACCATGGAAAAATGTGCCTCTCTTAAAGGACGTCGACTAATCCAAGATTATCCCCTTTTTCTGCATCGTACTTAATCAATTGCCAAAACTCCAATAGTCACAAAGCAGGTAACTCCAATAGTCACCTTTAAATTCCAATATTCCCTGGTTTCGGGGTACTTTGTGGTGTGAATTCCTCATAGTATTCCTCCACCGGTAAGGTGTTGGATTTCTGGGATCAGGTGCGATGTACGGAGTTTCTTAGTTATATTCACATTAATCCAAATTGATTGATCAAAATTCAGATTTGCCACGAGGTCAATTTTATCTAATACAACTAAACCCGGTGGGTCTAGACAAATCCTGGGTTATCTTCCTTGGAAATGCGGTGGTAAGGCAATGTTATCCGCATAACCCATACAAGAGTCTGGAATTCGCATTATTCCTTGACCCTAAAGCCAAACCCGCCTGTCCATCTCTCTCTTAGGGCATCTAATATCCAATGGTGTGGTCTGGGTACACTAATTAGCCATTGTCCCTAGTCATCTAATCGATATGCAATCGGTCTGGAATTAGGAATATATTTTCTAGGACAATGTGCCAGCACCTCATCCTCTGTCTGATCATGTCTCGGAGTAGAGATCGACATGGTGCAGGACTGTTGTCTTAACATATTAGGGAGGTCACAAAATTTCGGTGACCCCTCAGTACAACTGAGTAAGTCTATTTTCGACACTAGCATGTCTGTTCTCTTTCCTGATGTAATTGCAATCATACTCACTTTCTGGTTCAAAGATCATCGCGATATTTGAATTTGGAAGTTTCTGTGTTACAAGAAGGATGCGATATAAAACAAATAAATATTTACTGGTTTTTAAAGGGATTTCCAAAAAAACCACTTGCGATCTGCCATTAGTAAGAGTGAGCATGGCCGTAACCGACTCATAGGCACTGTGAATTGTGTCATGCATAAGTGGGCCAAGTAGTTTAATTTCACCAGTGAGATGATCCCTTATTGAGGCCAAAAAATCTGTTACTTTTTCTGGCCCAAGTAAGTATGGACTTAATTTCCCTTTCCCTAGGTCATAGATTGCTTCTCTAAAATTCACCCATTTATGACATAATCCCTAAAATGCGACCTCTAAAACATGCATACCGTGTGTTAGTAGCAACCCACCCAAAATCCATGTTAGCTAATTTGTTCTAGTCTGTTTACAGCATGTCGGGTTTTTATGACAGCCTCGATGGTGTGGTCAATATAGCTAGCATGCATCTCCATAAAATGTTTTGTTTGTGCCAATACCCTTTCAAAATCTCCTATATAAGAATTTATCTCCTTAATGTCATCTGAGTTGGCCACCCCAAATGAAAATTGTAATTCAATCTTTCATCCTGTTATAAGAATAAATTTATTCTCTAGTAAATTCACTGCAGTCCTTAGTTTTGCATTTTTCTTCCTAAAATTTTTATTTAAACATTCGCCCTTACTTACAGCTCTGTTTCATTGTGCTATCTGGGTTACCATTGTAATTGCATAGTCCAACTTCCTACTAGTCTGTCTGATATTCTCAGAGTGACAATGAAATTGGTCTGTTAGTACGTCAAAAACTATTTTCCATTATGCATTGAACAACATAAAAAAAAACCTGTTCAAAAAGCATATTCCTCCTCTGATGTTCTGAGATTACCTGTGCTGTTCATCACCAACCCCAGTATCACCACCTTCCATAATGCCTGGTACAAGATACACTGAAAAATAAACTTTTGTGATTACATATGGTTCATTTATAAGTATAGGGGAATAACCAAAATTCCACTATTAAGAGTTATTGATTGGCTCTTAAAAATTAGATTTAATTGCTTTATAGCTTAAGGCTATTACACTTCTGTTGACACTTAAAGTTGAAATCCCCTTGATAATCTTAGTCCTTAATTACTTAGTTATCCTTTGAACTACCTCATACATTCATTTCCTAGGTACCTACTCCCTGCCTTATTTGCTGCATTGGAAACTTTGTTGGACACCCTAGCGCCTTCTCCAGTCCTCCTGTGCAGCGAATTCAACACAAAACACCCCCTTTGAGAGTCGTAATGCCCTGATGCTCGTGGCGGCCTGCTTGTCAATCTATTTGCAGCAAGGGATCTACCTGTCTTAAACGTGGGCATCGCGGCCACATTCGAGGTCTTACATCTTGCTGACCCACGCACGTCTATCGTGGATATTTCGGTCTGCTATGCACATCTCCTGCCCCACATACATGGATGGACTGTGAACTGCTCTGCGAAAGCTACTGGAGACCACCACTGTATCGTTTTCCATATGACCGATCGTGTGCCGATGCAACCGCCCCAGCCGCCTCGACCACGACCTTTCGATGGAACTCTAATCGAGCAGCCTGGGGCGCCTATGCTGCTTCGCTTGGCACCGCCAACTTATATCCTGCCACCGCTGCTGCACTCGCCTCGGCCGGGCAAATCGATGCCTTCGTCGACGCTCTCACCACTGCTTTGACTTGAGCGTGCGATGTCTCCATGCGCTTGAAAGGGAGTCGGCGCAAGTTCAACGCGATCTGGACACCGGCCATCACCGCTTTAAAGAAGTCTGTCCTGCGCTGTAAGCGCTTGGTGTCGCGTTTAGGACGTCGGGATCCTACCTCCCCGGAGTTCACAATGGCTCTAGCAGCCTACAATAAAAGCCCGCCCGGACTATTCCAAGGCATCCAGGATGCTAGAACCAAGAGTTTTCAAGAGTTTTTGAATGGACGCACCGACCGCGATGTCTGGGCTCTTTACCACCGTATTGCCGTCAGCCGAGGGCCTCCTACGGTTCCCTCCACCGTGCTGACCGGTCCGGGCACCTATTCTTTCAGCCCGCTTCCTACTGCGAGAGCTCTGCTTACGCACCTCAACCCCCAGGTCACCGCAGAGGATGCCGCCCATGCCGCCACTCGCGCTGCTAGCTCAGCAGTCCCTACTGCTCCAGCTGACCCTCCATTCACTAATGATAAAGTTCTGGAGGCTCTTCGCCGCATGGACCCCTCAAAGGCACCCAGATTGGATCACCTTACGGCTGACGCATGCGCCCATGCCGCTTCCATTCAGGTTGACCTCTTCACCGCTCTACATAACAAATGCCTAGCGCTTGGTTATTTTCCCAGTCCGTGGAAGGTGGATATTGGGAAGGTTATCCCGAAGCCATGGAACGACGACTACGCCCTGCTGTCTGCCCACCGCCCCATCGGCCTTATCTGCATTTTGAGGAAAACATTGGAAAAGTTCCTCACCAACCGCCTCGCCTACGCTCTTTGCGCCTCCCTCTCCATCCTCCAGTTTGGTTTTCGGGCACAATCGTCCACAGTAGATGCTCTGCGCACCACCATTCAGCGCATTGAACGCCTTAAGGGCCGAGGACTTTAGGTGGCCGCAGTGTCTCTGGATATTAAGGCCGCTTTCTACCACGCTTGGTGGCTGGCACTTCGACTCCAGCTTTTGAACAAGCATTGCCCCTCCAACCTGATTCGCATAGTCGACTCGTACCAATCGGATCGCTTAGTGCGACTCCACCTGTCGGGGGCAACCGCCAAGATGGCGACGTCTCGAGGCTGCATCCAGGGATCCTGCTGTGGCCTGATGTTTTGGAACATAATTCTGGACGAACTCCTGTCGCCAGCCCTACTGCCAGGGTGTTACTTCCAAGCGTTCGCGGACGACATCTTCCTGATTGCTTCCGTGCGCTCTGCGGCCACGTTGGCTGCCAGGATCACCGCTGCGCTGATCGTGGCTTCAGCTTGGGGCACCTCCGTGAAGCTGTCCTTCAGCGCCAACAAAACCAAACTCATATGCTTCACCAAAGCTGCTAGGGACATCCGGATTCTCAATGGATGGTACACCTGTCACACGTGTCCCCTCCATTCGGATCCTAGGGGTTGTTATCGACAAGAACCTTCGTTTCACCGTCCACGTTAAGCGCTCCTTGGTCAAGGTGCTCTCAGCTTACAAGCAGTTATCATGCATCACCCTCATCTCCTGGGGTTCGTCCCCCACATCTAACACACCCTATACCTGCGAGCGGTGGAACCCGCAGTCACTTACGCGGCCTCAATCTTAGCCTGGTCCGTGAATCTTAAATACGTCAAGAAATGGCTGGATGCTTTTCAACGACTCTTCACCATCGTGGCCTGTAAGGGTTACAGGACTGAGCTCTCTCGTTGCCACTCAGGCCAACTCCCAAATCATGCCGCTCTCACTTCGCATCCAGGAAGTCGCTGAAATCGAAACCGTTCGTGCCACCCAAGTCACCAACTTCCTCCCCGACGATAGGACGGATTCTGCGGGGCTTGTTGCTGATCTCCGTCACCCTGCGCTTCGACCTTGTTGACCTTTTCCCTCGTGACCATCCAGGAAGACATCGTCGCCATGCCTTGCGGCAACCTTCCCATTTTCACGGTTGGAAGCAAGTCTGATGTTGGTGTGGGTGCAACGTTCGCTGCCTACGATAAAGATGTTGCCGAACGACATTTTGGTCGGTTATGCAGGCCGAGTGCTTTGCGCTCAGTTGCGCGGCCGAGTGGGGTGCTGCACGACGGACCGATTTCACCATCTTCAGTGACTCCCACAGCGCCCTTCACTCTCTGTGCCAGCGCTCTGCAACCTCTTGCACCATCGTCGCCACTCGCGCTGCCCTCTCTAAATGCTCGACAGGCGGGCCGCTTTGTCAACCTCGCTTGGATCAAAGCCAATGCGGGCCTTATGGAAAACGAACATGCAGATACCCTGACCAAGAAAGCTGCTACTCTTCACGCCGCTCCTGAATTCTACAACTTCCCCATAAGCCAAGTCTAGCTGAACCTCTGCCACTGCAGCTTAGGCTCCTGGAGTGAGTCCTACGATGCACAAGTCCGGATTCGCATGTTCAAGGAAAATTCCACGTCTCGCATCATTGCCCGACATTGGCCGCAGCACGGGAACTTCACTCTCTCCGGCAGCCACACTTCCTTTCGCGCAGTTTTTGACCGGCCATGGGGGGATTCCGCGCTTACCTTCATGTCTTGTCGACCTGCGCAGCCTTTTGCCACGAGCATCAGCTTCATGGAGTGATCGACTGCTGCGCCTCAGCCAACCTCGCCAATGCCGTATACTCGGAGTTCCTCAAAGTGGCCCAGCGCAAGCTGGTTCGGATCAACCGGAGCCACCAGCCACCTTGAAACTTCCAGCACTGTAGCGCTCCTTCCTGATAACCTGGATTTCCTCATTTTTTTCGCTTGATATAGCAGCTGTTCTTTTGTGCTCTACTCCCGCCTTGCTTTAAAATAATTAACATTCCGTCTCCCCCATGCTCCTCCCTACTCAAATAGTAGCATACGCCGTATCTCTTAGCGGCGTTTTCCATTTCAATGGGAGAGAACACTTACAAAAAAAAGGTACCTACTTCCTTGAAAATCCATCAACATGCCTTATTATATGCTGTACAGCTTCTAGCATAATCCTTAATTAGCTAAACTTTCCTTGAGATCAATGTATACATGTAGATCAGCAGCTGCATGATTAATTCCTCAACAGGTCCTTTTTTCTTAACTTCAACCATAGGTTCTTGTCTACCTTGGGGTAAATTCTTCTATTTATCCTCAGGACCTCTTTAGGTCCAGCCATTATCTGGTGCTATACCTTTCTTTGAGCATGCCAGTTCCCATTTTAATTGCTTATTACTTCTATTACTAATTAGCCTAACGGCCAAGTTTCTGGGACTTTCGCTTGTCTAGGGTTATATTTTTTCCCAGACTCCATCCCATTTTGGTCTGTGCAATGGACTCTTCTATTCCTAGTCCTCAAATTATATCTATGCGTAACCACATCTAATTTCCTCTGTTGGGCTAACCTTTTCCTTCGGGTCTTCTCTTTACTATTATTTCCCTGGGGTTTATCACTAACCTTATTGTGCTGGTAGTCATGTGGTACTTAAAAATCTTTAGTCTCATTCGCTACTTGGGCTGTCGCCTGTGCCTGGCATTGCTTATTTTTCAGGGGGTTTTACTATGTTTTCCTAGCTTCAGTCGCCCTGCATATACTATCTTTATAGGGCCCTTTCCTTTTATTATCTCGCAGTTCTTGCCAATTCCTGGCTTTTGTTGACCTATCTTAAGATAACACTGAATCTCCTGCTTTAAAATCAGTTTCTTATTCCTATAGTCACATTGCCTTTTTGCTTTTTCAAAGTGTTTTACTAACTGCCTGGAAGCTTGCTCATGTGCTAGCTTCATTCGAAGTCTTAACTTTCTTATAGTATTGATCATTTAAGTTGGTAGGAACCCTCCTTGGAGTCAGTATGTCCTCCATTTTCATGTTATAATCCTGCCAATGCACCAGAAAGTAAGGTATTTCGTTTGTACGGGTGTGTGGAGTTAAATTGTATGCACTTACAACATATGGGATCCACTGATCTAAATCTGTTATCTTTTGCTTTATGTAATAAGAAGGTAAGATCACAAGTGTCTGATTATATAGTTCCGTAGCACCATTGGCTTGAGGATATATGCAGTGGGTTGAATTTGCTGCATTTTTAGAATTGTGCATATCTCTCTCATTAATTCTGAAACAAAATTTGTTCCTCTATCCGTTAGGAGTGGTTGAGGAGCTCCATAGTGCAAAGCCACGTGTTCCGCAAAAATCTTTGCAACAGCTTCCGCTTTTTGATCTATCATTGCAAATAATAGCCCAAACTATATTTAAATGACCAAGGATCACCAAAATGTACTTTTCCTTTTTGTGCTTGTGGCCAAGGGTCCCATCACATCCATGCTAAGTCACACAAATTTCTTTCTAATATAGTGCTGAGGTTGTAAAGGGGTTCTTGCTGTTCCATGATTCTTTCTTGCTTGACACTGAGGGCAACTCTGGCAATAATTTGTAATTTAATTTCCTATATTTTCCCTATAAAATACTTGTTTGTTTTCTAAAAGTTTTCCCTGTTCCCTGATGTGTCGAATAGGGTGCATCATGATAAGACCACACAATTTTGTTAACTAGCCTGGTGGGAACAATTAGTTTGTTCAAAAAATTTAGCCACCATTCACCTAGTTCACTTTTATGCTCTCTAAATAAGATCCCGTCATTGTCCAGAAAAAATGGAAGTTTCTTAACCTTATTCTCTAGTTCCTTGATTAGCTCAATTAACTTTTCATCTCTTTTTTTAGCTTCCTAAAGGGTGTATCGATCAATTATTGGTTGAGGAAACTTCTTATCTGTTTCCCCTTTATTAATAACTGCAACTAACCTACTAAGGCAATCTCCATGAGCCTGCTGAAGGCCACCTCTGAGCACAATTTTGAAAATAATATGCTTGCAACTTAAGATTCTATCCTTCTAGTCCAAGAAGTTGTTTTCTTGTCATTTTTTAACCACATTAAAGGTTGATGATCGCTACTCGGCTTTCCCTAGCCGATCTAATATCTCATTGATAACTGGAATTGGATACGGGTCAGTTGTAGTTATACTATTAAGCTTCCTATAGTCTATGCACAGTAGTACCACTGTCTTTCTTGGTGACCACAACTATAAGTGCTGACCATAGAGAGATAGAAGATACGATGACCTCTTTGTCTTCCATTACTTGAATTTCCTTATACATGGTGTCCTCCTGCATAATCAAAATCCTATAAGGTGGCTGATAAAGGGGCAGCTTAACATTAGTCATTGGGTTAATATTAAGCTAATGGCTTACTGTCGCACATTCTCCCAACTCCCCATCCGTCCATTAAATCACGGCAGGGTATTTTCCAAACTATGTTCTAATGCTGCCCTTCCCTTGACACTGAGATCACCAATTTCTGAATGTTTCAACAGGTTTTGCAAGCAGAATTGTTTTTCAAAACCTCATCATATTACTCATCCACTGAAATCTGTAAATGGTTAGCAAAATCCTTGAGGTGCTTATCTTTCTTCTGAAAGTACAGTGAAATATTGATCATCTGAGTTGAAGGGTGGACATAAGAAAAACTACACAGGATGGCTTCTTTAAACTTGGTATATTATTAAAGCACTTTGACATCTAGGCTCAAGGCAAATTTTAGATCTTTATTCTGGACATACGACATTTGGCAATGACTATTTTCTGTTCATCACTCCATTTTCCAAGTCCTGATGTATTTTTTAACTGACCAAAAAACTGCTTTGCATCCGAATCACGATCTCAATTGTACATATGGATTGAATTCATCAACCCATGGTACTTGATCTTTAGCTCTGCAGTTGCTGCTGCAGTCGCCTTTCTTAATTGAACTTTGAGTAATAATTTATGAATTTCATCTTGAGTGTCTGCTAACTCGACTCATTCGTCGTCTTTAACGGTAGCAGTAACCAATGAGATTCAGAGGTTAAACTTAAATTAAACCAGCTATTTAAGTTACCAAAATTGGTTTACCTTCTATTTTATAGCAATCCATGGATTTCTTGACTTCTTGGGACAACCTGTGAACCTAACCCTGACTCTCCAAAATTGGTGATTTATGATCAGGAAACCTGGTTTACATCTCAATTTGGCAACCTATAGTGGTGAAATTGAAAATCATTATTTCAAGGGCTTTTCAATTCAAAGTAACCAATGAAATCGTTTCATTGGAAAGGTAGACTCTTGACTCTAGATTTTGGTTCAGCTTTGAGTCAACCTAAATTCATGAAACCTAAACATTCTTTTCAATGGTTACCACTTTTAGCCCTGACCCTCAACACATAATTTGGGTTTACTTGATCTTAGGTTATGGGCTGGGTTAACCTCTTTGGTTACTGCTACCATTAGAAAGTTTCCCTTGCCACCTTCTCTATTACTGTTGTCTCCAAATCTGGCTCTGAACTAGTCAAATACTTACTATTCATACTATCTGAATCCTTAGATCCTTGACTATCTAAACTTGGATTTACGTGTCTAGTTTGCCATTTGTATGACCTTTAGCATTGGGTCAAAATGAGTAGCCTATTAACACTGTCACTCAAAGTCAGAATAAACTGAGGTCCTGACAGCAATTTGCTTAAACCAGATTGTTGTAGGGCCTGAGAAGCACAAGATAGCGGCCGGTTTCAACCTTTTACCATCCCAGCCAAATATCTGACCAACACTGTCTAATATTTTAAAGAAATCAGCTATCCGTATGTTGCCCTCCCGGTCTAGATTGAATTTTGGGATCATGTTCAAAATAGAGGTTTTGAACACTCCCTTGGCTTCCAATTCTTAGGTAGGTTTTTCATTCTTTTTCCTGAGCCACCGTAACTTAGCTTTTCATTTTTCTCTTGGCCTTCCTTTTAATTTCGTTCTTTTCATCCAACTGCTGATCAGCTTGTTGCGCCTAGAGAAAATACTTGTTAATTCATCTTTGCTGTTAATGCTTTTTAAAAGATCCCAAGCGTGAAAACCAAACCATGTCAATGACTCAGTAATTGTTAAAATTTCCATAACAAAACTCCACATACCCTTAACTTTTAGCAATTGTTCCAAATCAATTTCTATTATGCCACTAATATATTTTGAAAGACCCTAAACCTGAGGATCCAAATCCTCGGAACTTTCATAAGGTTGGTGTAATTGTCACAACCTCCACTAGTTCAGGAATCTCAGCTCTCTCGCAAATTAGCTGGGCAATTCTTTCTCCAGAATTAAACGCATATGGATTAATCGATATATTAACCATGATGATCCCTCAATTCCCTTAGGAATCCCTATCTATTACACACTATGGCAATATCGGTTAGAACCATTACCCAATAATGTGCTGCCACTGAAATTGCCCTGGGTGTACTTTGGGCTTGCCCTAACCAAAGGTTGGGCTGCTGAGGTCAGATATTTATATGTAAGGACAATATATTGTAGAATAAAGCAGCTGCAAAATCCTTTGATTGCAAACGTACTGCTTGGGTCAATCTGGCACTACTCCAGTTTTCTCGAGCTCCGATACCCTGCGGTTTGTAAAAGAATCCGTCTAGACACACACAATCAAATTCACCAGTGTATACGGGGATGGTGTTCTACAGTTCATGACCCGGGGATTCCAATGTAAGCTCACAATGAAATGGGGCACGGGAGAACTCATGTATCTTAGTTTAAAAAAACAGTAATCCTCAAACTGTATAGCTAGTCACCCCTGTTGCCAAATGAGTGAACCTTTCATTTATCCAACTCTCTGTCCAAAGAAGAGCTGCTTGGGTTAACCTATCCCTATTCCAATCTCCTCATGTCCATTGCCTTCCGAACTATAAAAGAAATCGTCACTAACTCAATGTTAAGAGAGTCTTAGATCATATCTACTAGGAAAAATATGTTTGAAGAGCTCATAGGTCACCAAATGTCCCTAATTTTACCCTGCAATGCAATGTTTGGCCAGAGCATAGAATCTGTCAGATTGTTATTTTAATGACCTGACAATGCCTCTATTGCCTATTTACAGTTTCTTATGAATGGAATTTGGGCATGCCACCACTCCAGTGTACCCCTTTTTAATAGGAAAATGAAGGAGTCAAAAATCTCCTCATCTGCTTTTTCAAATAGTTGACAAATTGACTTTATGGTAATTGAATTCGTCAGCTTTTCCATTAAAAGGGGTGACATTCTGGAAAACATGCAGGATCTTGTCATGGGGTAATTCCGACGTGCCTTCCTTAACATACGCATACGGGAGGAGGACATCCACAAGACAGCCGCAATCACGCCCG
>JAQGAO010004514.1:0-15038 GCA_034697705.1 Ommatoiulus sabulosus
TAATGTATTTTGTGGGTATTTTACAATATATTTTAAAATAGCTTCACATATACATATCAAAATATATTTATAAATACCCATGCGAGCTATTTTAAAATACCTTGAATGTTCCAATCTATACATATTTGTAATACCTTGTAAAGGTATTTAAAATCTAAAAAAAAAACATTTACCTAAATACATTGTACAAAAATGTAAATGACAGAAAATACATTTTAAAAAATATATTTCTAAAGCTTTTTTTTTCGATGTGGGTGCCGAGTGGGAAGCGCATGTCGACGTTAAAGAAATAACGTTAATTGCGTTAACGGGTCACCTTCCGCTATCCTAAAACTCTTTACTCTGTCTTCTCGTAACCTTAAACGCTATACCTGTATATTGAAGACGTAACTGAAATAACGTAGCGTTAACGGGTTTCTAAACGACATTCTAAAACTTTCCACAGTAATATGAAAAATTGAACGTTATAAGTATTTCATCCAAACTGCGATTGAACTTTAGTTCTAATCGTTAAAGTCACGTACTTCAACAACATCCTAGAACTCTCTAATACCTCTAAGCTCCTCTCGTACCTCAAGAACACGAACTACGCTTTAAGCGAACGAATTTCGACGTCCCTCGAGATTCGTCTTATCGAGGTTCGAGTGTTTCCACTCAACGGCGCGTTTGTTTATAATTAGAATGGCTTTGCGTCAACGTGTCTCCGTTTTCTAAGAAGAAGGGCCACGTACACGTACGTGTATACATGCAGTTTCAGAGTATATAGGCGAAAAACAATGCCCAAATATTTGAAATTTTTTTAAACTTTGTTTTCCATTAAAAGTGCTCGTTGATAGCTGCGGCGTTAATGCAATATGCAAATGAGTGGCGTTATCGGAGTGCATTAGCAGCACGCTTACGAGCGGTTATAGCATAAAGGCACTCGTGGATTATCTCCGAACTGAAGAGTTTAATGCGCCGAGCATTCTTGAAATGGGTCCAAAAAATGGAGGATTTTTGGGGGACGAATGAAGCGGAAAGACATCCGGATGATGCAACAGGTAACAGAAATCAATAGCCGCCTGCGTGCCAACGATTTTTTCCATTGACCAGATAACGTATAGTCGTATATAGTATTATTTGATCGTGAAAAGAATGCCTGCAGTCTTCGCTCTTTTATCACGAATTACATCGATGATGAGCCCTAGATCAGCGAAGCGCAATCCGTATTGTGTCTAAGTTTATTTGTGAGGAAACTCAAGCGCTCCTGAAAACGTAATTCTGCTAATGACGAGGATTTGTTACCGAGAAAATTAAGGAAGATAAATTGAGCGTAATTACTATATTTCGATGGCATTTTAAGGGGATTTTTTAGATATTTTCAATTCCTAATGAGACTGTAGAAATCCGCAAATTTAAAAAAGTAACATTCTTGGAAACACGGGTGTTTTTATCATCTAACGTACGTCAACAGCCTATTGACATGAATGGATTAAGCGACTTATTTCTCATGAAAAGCAGCGTAGAAAAAGCAGTTCTGAACGTTTCGATCGAATAAAATGGCTTACTGAATCCAGCGTGATCGAATTAAGCAGCTTTCACTGTAAGTGTATTTCTTTCGTGATAATCGTTGAATCACAAACACAGAATTCGAGCGGCGAGTGAACACACTGCAGGAGGAGGCCGCTAGATGGCGCTATATCGCATTTTACGTTAAAAAAAAAACAACAACACGGGAGGCTTCAATCGTTACTTCAACATCGCCTTCGAATTAGCGATAAACAAATTTGCATCTTGCTATAAAAAAAGTTTTATTTCTGCAAGCTGGTAGTTTGTATAATGTAGAGTATAGGCGTGAGTACGATTACGTCGCGTCCTAAGTGAACTCATTAGAGCAACTTTGCAGTAGCTCGTTTTAATCGCGAATTCAACAATGTGCTGGGCGCCCATTTCATCGCCATTAGTCACCGGGTCCATGCATAAAACATGGGCTTTCGGTGGAAAGGGGGGGGAGGGAAGGGCTACTGCAGGTGGAAAAGGGTTTCATGACGGTTAGGATATGCAAGAGAGAGCCGCTCGTAAAATTGCGCGAATATCTCATTTAAATAATGCACTCGGTTCGAATTACGTAACGGAATGAGTAGCGTCTAAGCGAGACTAGCTACTATTCGCCAAAAAATGCTAAAATTCAAGTGCGAAAAATGCGTAAAAATGAATTACGACTTAACAACAACGTTGTAAAATGTTAAATTCTGTCGTTTACGTTGTAAAAAATAAATAAAATAATGAAATAATTCAAGAAAGTTTGCGGGCAAAGATTCGAAGAGACCCGGGAAATTTTCTGAAAATTAGATGAGATGCTGTAATAAATAAGCTGGAATATATACTGTATATATTTTTTTAAAAAAAATTAAGACATGTAATTTCATTTTAACTTCCCTGACGTTTATAAAAATGTCCCTGACCAATATGGCAATGTAAAAATTGACACATGCCAATGTAATGCACAATTTCGAAAAATCGACACTGTAATATTTAAAAATTGAAAGTTTTTTTAGAAGTCTGACAAATTTGTATTCGGAAAATGTAGAAAGTTTTGCAATTTTGTATTCGGAAATGGTTGACAATTTTGAAAATTGGGCCCTGAGCTAACCACGCAGAAGCATTCATTTTGGATCGTAACCGTATCAATACGTTGAATTTCCAGGTTTGGGGCACCCTGAATAATACGTAGTTTCTCATGTGCTGCCCAGTCTTAAGGCAATCACTGAAAGCAGGGATGTTATGCTTGTTTGCCCGCTTACAAATAACAAGGCGTTATTAAACGTACTCGCAATTTTTCCGTGAAATCGTTCATTATAAATTAGTAAAAACTTTTACTTTCGTCACGAAAGGCGTCTAGACGGGTGTTTTTACGTAAGGGTGAGACTCCCGACGAAAGAGGACGAGCTAAATCTCACGCTCAAAAATTTATTCGTATCGATAAAACCATTTTCCAAGCGCGTCGTAAGAGACGAACTCTTGAGTTTTATTTCGTTTTTGGGCAATATGGCGCAGGCGCGATGGGCGCCATGCACCGTTTATGGCTTGAGTTACGGCGGTCATAGACCCTCCGAAATGGCCGAATACCGCACAAATATTGGTAATATTTCATTTCGCACGCAACTAATGAAATATTTAATGAGACTGCGGGCCGATCGACGCCAAACCAGCGCAAAACTTTCCGATAAATTAAATCCCATTTCGGTAGCTCGCTTTTTAACGCGGGAGTGGCGCGAAAATTCTAGCGAAAAATCACCGCGTTTTACTTGAGTTCCATCCCCGAGTCGGCCATCCGAATTGTGATTTTTCATTGTTTTCCGCTATTTCCCGAGCTATCCACCTCTTCGTTTAGGCTAAGTTCTTCCTCAGCCACTTGCAGTGATGTATTTCGCTATTGCTGCCGGTTCCGAGTGGGTTCAGTTCCCGGGTCGGTAATCCGCATTGTGGTTTTTTAATATTTTCCACCATCCACCGAGCTATCCTCCTCCTCGTTTAGGTTAAGTTCTTCCCCAGCCACGTACAGTGATTTATTTCGCTTTTGCTGCCGGTCTCGAGCCCGGTTAACGTGAACAAAAAATCCTAACACGGGCGGTACCCCTAATGACATATAGGACGACGATCGTTCGAATAGTCTCGGGTAATCGAAAAGTTTAATAACCCTGGCCGGCTTCGGATACTCAAGATTCAAACGTATAGTTTTGATATTTTTCCCCAATGGGCTGGTTGCGCCAACAGCGGTTAAGAATAACCTAGGGTTAACCAACTGCGTAACTGTAGGTTAACTCATCGTTGCATCGCACAAGC
Source organism: Ommatoiulus sabulosus (assembly GCA_034697705.1). Taxonomy (NCBI): domain Eukaryota; kingdom Metazoa; phylum Arthropoda; class Diplopoda; order Julida; family Julidae; genus Ommatoiulus; species Ommatoiulus sabulosus. The sequence goes on from JAQGAO010004514.1 coordinate 3,826, forward strand.
ATGGGTTAGGGAAAAAATGAAGAGAAAGGTTATCCCAGCCAGTAGACAGGGTTAACCTCGGGTTGTTAGGCTAAATCAACATGGCGGACATGCTGCCTAGCATTTGTGCAGGCCGCACCACCTGATCACACAGATAGGGCAAGCCAGGATGCGCAATCTGGCAGCATTGGTCAAAGTTAGTTCATTTTCCCGTATGCCATTTTGGTTTCAGCAGGTTAAACATGGGTTCCATATCCCTGGGGACATTTCATCGAGAGTTAATTGGTGCAACGCAAACATCTAACCCGAAGGTTAACCCGGAGTCAAATTTTAACCCTAGGTTAGTACGCGTGCGTAGTATACGAGTTCTATGCAATCAATTTCCCGTCGTAATTGCGCATGCGCCCAACTCTTCTTCCGCCATTTTGTGCTTTCTTTCCGCTCCATTTGTCGTATATACGCGTGTCTCGAATCCCCTTTTAAACGATTGAAATTCGCTATAACCGTACGGCGTCTTCGCCGTTAAGCCAAATCGCGACGTTTTAAACGTTTTGGCGTGCATAAAATTAGCTTCGCGGAGTCAAAACGGAAGAAGAAGCGGATCATTTTCCAATTTCATCTAAGTGCGAGTTAATAACGGGGATCGGGTCCGATCTAGAATGAAAAAGCGCTTATAAAATAACGCGTTCCATAGAGAGCTTATCCTCGCTACTTTATACGTATATACAATCAAACAAATTTATTCTTATCGGTTATAATGCATCCTATACGTATTAGATCATACGTTTTATATATACAAGTATACATATATCGAAAGTAGGTATAACGACGAACGATCGATGCTCGGAGTGGCAACTCTATTAGGGGAGGATTCGGTGCGTGCTAAAGGCTATTTACGCGCATGTTCCGGTCGCTTAAGACGATGGCTTTTAAAGGCAAAAATCTCTTATCAATTAAGGATCGTGTACGAACGAGCCTCATTACGTAATTAGACGCCCTTAAAATAACCGGAAGTTGACGACGAACTCACGCTGGGAATAATTGGTTTCCATGATTCGATCGTACAGTATATCGCGTTCGATCGGACTGATTGCTTCGTTAGAACGCCTCGACGATCGACGATCGGCGACTAAGCTTATCCGAGCCCGTTCGAAATTAGGAAACCTTTCCAAGGTTCCTCCAGAAATTTTATTTTTAACTTCAGTGACTTTTCTAGTTTTGTTTTTTAAATCCCTGACCAATGATAGATGTCAAAAAATTGACCTATTTTGCAAAATCAAAGCAGGAAATATTTTGCAAAATTTACTTATGACAACTTTGAAAATTAATGTAGAAGAATGTTTAAAAAAATTATATTGAAAATTTGACAATTTTGTATCCGGAAGATGTAGAAGGTTTTGCGAACTTGTCCTCGAAAAACGTGGAGAATTTGGCAATTTTGTCCTCGGAAACTGTTCAAAATAACGCAAAAATGTACATTAAAAAGTTTTAAAATAAGACCCGATATAACAATTTAAGAAGCATTAATTTTGAAGTGTGACAACATTAATACGTTGAATTTTTTAGACTTTTCCAGACATTTTCAAGTTAAAAAAAAGCGCGTTTACTTTAGTTATAAGTTAAATAAAAACACTCGAGCCCAATCCCACCCCAAAAATGGAATTAAAAAAAAGGCCATTGATCGGATGACGCTAATGCTTTCCAAGTTCCACGACGAAAAATCTGCCTACTAAATTGCGAAGTCGATGTAAATGTCGTCGGTATAATTTTCGCCCATTTTCGTTTTAGCGCTCCGATTTCATCTCGAAATGTCAGGCGCAGATATATTTCATACGCATGCAGCGAGTGAGCGAACGTATAATTTCCATCAAAAAACATACGAGGAAATAAAACTTATACTTTTCGTTAATTAATCGCTCGAATTTGCATCGGTTGCAGTCATAAATGCCGTTTAATAAATCATCGTCATTTGGCATTAGTCGAGAGAAAACAGAAGCAGTTTTAGGAGAGATCATGAATCACTCCATGCAGAGACGCGCCAAATTAAACTCCCAAAAATAACTCCCACGCCTCGGATCAATTACGAACGAAGCGACGAAGAAAATACATACAGTGAAAGCCGCTTAATTCGATCTTGATGGTTCTAGCGATATTGACCGAAATAGGCGATGAATGTCAAAAAACTTGCTAAAGACTGACCTTATACCAAAATAATTTGCTCCATGCTTTATAACAGGGTTCTTCCTTGACTTTTCCAGTGTTCAAAAAAAAATTACCTGACCAATGGCGATGTCAAAATTTGACACGTGCCAATATGTTATGCACGATTTTGCAAAAAAGAAATTCAATATTTTAAACAATTTTACACGGTTTTCAATTTTTTTTTTCAAAATTAACGTAGAAAAATTGAAAGTTTTTAAAATATTAGCGTGAACAACTTTTGAAAATTCGACGATTTTGTAATCGGAAAATGTGGAAAGTTTCTCAAATTTGTACCTCGGAAAAGGTTGACAATTTTGCGAATTTATCTTCAAAAACCTTTTTTCAAATTTTGCTAATTTGAACTGAGAAAATTTTAATAGGTTTGCAAATGAACCCCGAGTTAGCTCATGGCTGATGACCGGATTAATGATGGGGGAAACCGACATGGTCAATACTAATGACGGGATTAATGATGCGGGAAATCAATATAGTCAGTACTAATGTAGGCATGCATAGCCACGCCCACAATTACCAAACCACGCCCCAGAAACTATGCCAAAATCCGGATTTTCAGCATTACTCATGGCCATCACTCCACGTTTTTTCACCCTACACGATTATTCTTACTGTCACTCTCAAAAGGTACTGACAGTATTACTGACGTGTATACAGTTCGCTCAAGTTAGTATGCAAATTGAACGTTTACAGTAGTTCAGTAATACTACTAGTACCAATACTACTACTACTACTACTACTAGTATGGATAGTCGCGAGTACACCGGAAGTTGAAAGGACAGGCGATTCATGCAGCTTCGTCGGCCATTAAAATTCCTCTCCGCCATTTTGGAAACCTTTTTTTAATTTTGTTCACGCATTAGCCATTCATTCGTTGAAGGATTTGCGGAGAAGAGTCGCCATAGAAGGATCGAGAGAGAGATAGAGTGAACATTTTCTACGTATAGTTTCAATTTATTTACACGCCGACGACTAACGATCGGAGCCTGGCATTTTCCAGCCTCGAAAAAGACGCTCGCTTTTCGGTATTCAAATTCGGGCCAAATATGGCGTCGACGTTGATCCCTCGCATTACGAGGATACGCGTACGATCGAGATTAACGAAAAGCACCCTGGCTTAAAATATATAGAAAGGAAAAAAAAAACATGGCGCCTAACCGAATTACGAATGCTGCTGCACTCCGGAGCGTATACATAAATCAATTCGTAAAACCAATATCTGTTTTTATACAAAAAAAAAAAAAAAGTTGACGTTCAAACGTATAACCCACGCGGCGCGATTTGGAAGCAGCGAGGTTAATTTGCATATACGCGTTACAACGTCGAGCATTTTTGAAATGGTTTCGGTGACGAAGACAGACATGCGAACGATATGGGCTCAAAAAAATAAAAACAGTAACGCCTCAAAAATAATGCGTAAAATTCCTCCGTTTCATTTGACAGGGTTCCCGAAAAAAAAAATTATTTTCAGCTTCCCTGACTTTTCCAGATTTTAAAAAAATCTCCCTGGCCAATGATAATGTCAAAAATTGACATATTTTGCAAAATCGACACAGTAAAATACTTTGCAAAATTAAAAAATGACAATTTTTAAAATTAACACAGAAAAATGTTAAAAATTTTAAAAAAATCGTCATACTTTTTTTTAAATTTGACATTTTTTATGTATTCAGAAAATGTAGAAAGTATTGATGCAAATTTATTCTCGAAAAACGTGTAAAATTTTGCAATTTTGACCTCGGAAAACACGTGAGAAATTTTGTAAATTTGAACTCGACTACGTTGAATTTCCCTGACGTTTTCAAAATAAGTCATTCTTTCCTTACTTCTCTCTGACATTTTTAAGTTCCCAGACTTTTCCAGGTTTTTCAGGTCTGGGAATATTCTGTTTGATGTAGAGAACTTCACTGTACGTAATTCCCCGAGTCTGGATAAGTGGCTATATATATATAGGTGTAAGGTGTTTCGGAAGTCCGATATTTCCAAGAATGTCCTAGGTAGGAAGTGTTCGAGAATGCCCGATGATGTACGAATAAGGGAACACACGTATACACATGTAGGTGCCAAGTTTGTTATCCCAAATATGTCCCAAAATATCCAACATATTTCCGAGGAAGTGCCCAAGAATGTCCAACAATGTCCGTGGATATGTCCAACAATGTCCGAGGAGATGTCCAAGAATGTCCAAGATTGTCCGAGGAAGTGCCCAAGAATGTCCAAGAATGTCCGAGGAAGTGTCCAAGAATGTCCGAGTTAATGTCCAAGAAAGTAGAGGGAAGTGTCCAAGGATATGTCCGAATAATGGATTAGGCATGCACGGAGTTTTGGAAGCCCATGAATGTCCCAGTAAATGTTTAAGAAAGTACGAGGAAGTCCGAATAAGGGAGTGTAAGTAAGAAGTTTCAGATAACAAATGTCCCAAAGATGCCCAGAATGTCCGAAGAAGTGTCCGAGAACGTCTGAGAAGTATTAGAGAATGGAGTATACACGTTTAAAAACGTGCAGCCGGGATCGCTCCGGTGTTTTTTTTTTATTATTTCTTTATTCTTGAGATCGAAATGAATGCGGACGAGAGGAGGCGCTTATGTCGAATAATTGTCGCGGACGCTCGCCTGGGGAAATCACGCTCAGAAAGTATGCCAACAAATACGGCGAGAGTAAGCTCCTAAATTGCTTTCTCTCATAAAATTAACGCTATACATGGAGGACAGCATTTTTTTTTTTTTTTTTTTTTTAGGTACGGCGAAATTTTTTGTTACTTCAATTCCCGTTGGGTTGCGAAGAATATACTTACTGAATTAAAATTCGAGTCCCGAGTTTGGTCCCGGAGTTGGACTAGACGGTAAACACGCGATTCGTGCTACGTACTTATTATTTCACGCCAAAAAGAAATAAATTTCCGATGCATTTGAAATTTAGGCTAATTGCAAAACGTATTTTGAAATGCAATATTTTACGATGAAAAGGTTGTCTCGATCATAAATGCGTGAATTTACAAGTATACGCGCATCGCGCATCTTCGAGTTAACAACTTAAATTAAGTATACGAGGGGTGTTCATTAAGGGGCCATTCAAAAAAGGACTTCCTCATGTAGGTCTTGTCATGATAGGTTGAGTCACGGACAAAATGTTGTCAGGGGAAAGGTGGAGGGATCGGTAGACTCGGACGTCCACTCCATAAAAAAATGCCAAATAAAATCTGTTCCCAAAATAAACGCGAAATTGAGCGCAATATCGCGTAGGTGATGCGTTATAAATTGTAAAAGACAGTAAACAGGATACCGCCTGTCCTAGAAAACCTAGAAACGTCAGAGAACTAAAATGTTCAGGGTCCATTCACAAATTTTCTTAGTACAAATTGTGCAAAATTTTCCTTTTTCTCGGGCATCAATTCGCAAAATTTTCAACCTTTTCCCAGTTCATCTTTACAAATTTTTCCACGTTTTCCCGAGTTCAAATCCTCAAAATTTTAAACTGTTTTCGAGTACAGATTCGTAAAATGTTCAACAGTTTCCGAGGGTAAATTTTCAAAATTTCTAACAGATTCTGAGGACAAATTGACAAAAATCTCAACCTTGTCAGAGTACAAAATTAACGTTTTCCGAGTACAAATTTGCAAAACTTTCAAAGTTCTCCGAATACAATAAAATTCTTTCATCACTCCTGAACATATTGCAACGTTAAAAGATACTTTACAAAAATTGCACTTGCATAAAATTTGAAAGAAAATATGGAGTCCGAGGAGATAGTGGCTCAGCACGCAGCGTTTTTTTTTTAAACTTTTAAAGACATTTCAGAAGCAGAAATGCGTGACACGTTAAAGGTCCCAGTAATGCCCGAACATTCCGTCTAGGAGTGGATTGGTCATTCGAGAAATGGACGTTGAAAGTGCGAAAGATGGTGAGAGAAGTGGACGTCGAGTGTCTGGTAAAAATGTCCGAACAAATGCACCGAACAAAATGGACATTTTTTTGGATAAAGGGATGACGTTGACTTGTATTTCTCTACCACATTTCATTAAAAATCCATACATCCGTTTTCCAAAACCGAACAAACCAACCCCGCCATGCATCGCCCAGAGACGGTCGGTCAGTGAAGGTCAACTTCCGCGAAGGTCAGCATCTGCGGCACCGTTTCACAACGTTGGGAGAGCCGAGCGAATGGTTTCCCATCGCAACCCTCGGTTCGCATCCCGCCAGGGCTCAATTGGACATCGTCCGGTCGCGCTGACCATTGGTCATCCGGTCGCGCTAGCGCGGCTAATTAATTCAATTGAATCGTTGTTATTCAACGCACGAACTATCTCTCTTTCTCTCTGCGGTGGTTCAAATCCCAGTTTGCTCAAAACGAAAACAAGGAAGATTAGACGAGCGTCCGCTGCTACAGAAGAGAGGCGAATAACAATAACGGAAAATGAGCGGAAATGAACATCGGTCTGGAAATTAATTTCCCACGTGATCGCCGTGCCAGTTGACCAGTCGACGAAAGAGAGCGGCCTTTTCGTCACTTGGCCCAAACGACGAAACTTTTGTTTCTTTTCAGCCATTGAGAACGACGAAGAAGATAATTAAAATCTCAGCCACGATTAATTACACGAAACTACTCCGCGGTGCGCCCCCTACGTCACGTGGTCCCCTTTCGTCTTTCGCTTTTGTTCCGGAGGGGGAATTACCGAGAACTTGTCGGAAACTTCACCGAATATATATCGATTCAGGATTTCACTTGTTCCGCGTGAAAACCATCGTTAAATTTGTTATTCGCACTTACGCCTAATGCCCGACTCCCACTGGGCAGAATTCTGCCACCTACGAGGTGCGCGCATGCGCGTTTTCATTCGGAGCGTATGATGCTCGATCTCGGTGGGTTGCGCTGCAGCTATTTGTTTTACGTTAATTGTTTATCTAAGTTTACGTTTCCTGAAACAACTATCAACCGATTGGCAACGGAATGTTCCTCTATAAGTTTCTTCCACGTATGCGTCCAAGCTCGAAGGAAACATGAACTTGCCGTTGCTATTTGGTTGCCGGGTGTTTCTGGAAACATAAAATCGTTTAAACAACGCGAGTTACAATTTATGTTAAACGATTTAAGTAAAGAAATTATACATAAAGCAATTCGTGCAACTGGCAGCAATTAGTAATAAAACGTTCTTGTAGAAAATGAGAAGATTTTCAAAATTTTCAAATGTCTCCCGTAAAATGTTTAAAGTTTTAAAAATTTGCCCTCGAAAAAGATTGGAAATTATGCAAATCTGTCCTTGGAAAAGGTTGGAAATCTATTTTACGAAGAGCGTGAAAATGTTGCAAATTTGTCATCAGAAACTGTGGAAAATATTGCAAATTTGTCATCAGCAACTCTTGATAATGTTTCAAATTTGTCATCAGAAACTGTTGAAAATGTTGCAAATTTGTCATCAGAAACTTGAAAATGTTGCAAATTTATCATTAGAAACTGTTGAAAATGTTGCAAATTTGTCATCAGAAACTTGAAAATGTTGCAAATTTGTCATCAGAAACTCTTGAAAATTTTGAAAATTTGTCATCAGAAACTCTTGAAAATGTTGAAAATTTGTCATCAGAAACTGTTGGAAATTATGCAAATTTGTCATCAGAAACTTGAAATTGTTACAAATTTGTCATCAGAAACTATAGAAAACGTTGCAAATGTGTCATTGCAGAGTTTGTTTTGAATGATGACACGATGCCATGTTGGATGGTGTCAATGGGACGTCATCGCGACCATGACGGAATATTTAAATTGCGTCACGGTTGTTCTTCATTCGATTCGAACGCGCTGAGCTTGTCTATAAGAGCGTGTGCTAATTCCCGTCAAGGTTAGCGCGGTTCACGTCATCTCTCCAGGAGTAACGCTCTGATCTGCGAGGAGGAGGAGGAATTGATGGAGGAGCAGCATCTCTCTAGATAGCACTTTTTTGAATTTCAAACAACGACGAATGAAGAAGAAGAAGAAGAAGAAAAAAATGCTGCGGAATTCGATCCAAATATTCGCTTTATAACGAGGTGGGAATTTTCTAATTTGGTACGTGTCCTAATTGTCATCGAAAGAATGCAGTTGTCATGACTACATCCGGTCCCATCCAACGAGAGGATTACTGGGACTAAGATCGAGCCCTTCGATCGACGTTGGCATTGGCACGAAAATGCGACGACGGTCGGCAAAAATGATGAAAAGAGGACCCTCAACGTCTACCCGAGACGATGGCTTCCTTTCAAATCTTTTTTTTTTTCAGGACATAGCCGAGGGAAGGAAGGAAGGAAGGATGGATGGATGGAGAGGATTCTCAGGATTGGATTCCAGTAAAAAAAAAAAAAAAGATTGAAAAGTTTGTCGCCATCGACTAACTTCATCTGAAAATCTTGACAGAAAACAGCGTTTTATGTTAGGAGGATTCAACGTCAAAATGGTTTTCTTTAAAACCGCACTTCGTAATATCCGAAGTCAAACCAAACACGAAATCGCCGATAAGAACTTCGATTTTATGGAAATTTGGATGAAATCCTACGGCCCAGGAATAGGAATGGGAAAGGTGTTTGTAAATTTTACCGGGGAATTTCCCGTTACAACGTAGGCCTACATTTTCATATTGTCCATAAAGTTCGTTCTATAGACAGAAATTTCTAATATCCGAATTCGGAATTAGTCTTGAACAGAAAATTGTAATATCTGAAATCGGAATTTGTCTCAAACAAAAATTCGCCATACCCGAATTCGAAATTTGTCTTAAACGAGTAGATTAACATCATTCGTCATTTTTATCTGCAAATTTCCCTTTTATAACGCACTTTTTCATACTGTCTAAAGTACGTTTTAGCATAACGTTAGCGTGATTAATGCTCGAAAACTCGAAAAATCATTCGTTTTAGACGAAACGTCGCAATATCCGAATTGGTAATTCGTCCTAAACGAAGATATTAGCATCATTCGACGTCCTTAACCTAGCTAGAACGGGGACAGGAAATGACTCGGTATTATCAGAAATTCGTATAAATTCGTATATAACGATCGATGAGGCTTCACTTTCCTCGCTGTCAACGCACAGCGACGCCTCTGGAAGATTGAACTTTGCCAGGCTTTTGGGGAAACCCTAAATTTGCTTTTTACGGGAACAGATATCGTTGATTTTTTAAAAGCCGAATTGATTTTCCGCGCATGCGCCGGTGCTGCGTTCGTTCCGTCGGAAGCAACAGCCCTTCAAAAAAACGTAGACAGTGATTAATCGTGATCCAGATGATTTTTGGTGGAGCTTATCTTTCGGGGGGGTTGGAGAAAGAGACAACCGCAACGTTGACGAAATGGGCCAATTCGGGAATTAAGAGATTTCGGATATAACGAATATGACGGCTCCTTCGGAGTCTGATCATAACAGCGGGATTTTAATGCGAAGGCATTAATATTTAATCATTCCGTTAAAAAAAAATAGAAAATCAATAAAAACGCTCTTAAACGCATTCCGGTAGAATTGAAATTGCATAATGGCCGATAAAATGGCTTTGTTTACGGCGAAAGATGACGTCTATATGACGAAAAGGGCTTTTGACATCAGAAAAAGGGGAAGATATCCGGGGAAAAAAAGACTTAAAAATCCAGCAAAAAAAATAAAAATCCATCTTCCGAAACTCATAAGGCGTAGAAAACTTATTTGCGCTTCGTGAAACGCCGTCTTTCGCACGATCGCAAAATTACCGTTAAAAACAAGACTGCACCGTGGCGGATGACCACTGGTCAAGCGGCTCGCTCGTTCAATATATCCTTGTCAACGTTGCGGAATATTATCCAATATCGTTCTGGCTGCTTAGAACGAATAAAACGGCTGACCGGATTAAGCGCGATCGAATTAACAGGCTTTCACTGCAACTCGAAGGGGAAAAATGATGAAAAAGATGACCCTCAACGTCCACCGAAGACGATGGCTTCCTTTCAAATCTCCTTTTTTATAAGGATATAGTCGATGGATTAGTTGATGGAAGGATGTATGGATGCATTGATGGATGGAAAAGATTCTCAGGATTGGATTCCAGCAACCAAAAAAAAACTCCGATTGAAAACAGCTAACTTCTTCTTAAAATATCAACATTAAACAGTGTTTATGTTAGGGGTTCTAAAATAGGTACTCTATATGGTCAGTAAGTCCAGTTAGAGGAGAAGTTTGTGATACCTATTTCGAAACCCCGTTCTATTTTCCATCACTTCTGCATTGGACTCTGCAATTGGTCGAGCCAATCACGGAGATTGGCATTTGTTAGTCCATTGTTCAATCGAGACTAACGATTAATTTGGATAAACGTTAGTCATGGCTCTTCCAATCGATGATTGATTAGTCGTAATCTAGACTATTGAGGTTAATATTCGTTAGTCAGTATGCAACAACTAACTGTCTAACTTCGTATCAATGCATGAAACTGGGAAACTATACAGCTAAGCAATTTCTGACAATTTCGAAACTTTTCAGACAATTCTGCAACTGTTTCGAAAATTTCCGAATTAATTCACAATCTGGAAATCGTTGAAACGTTTGCAAAATGGTCGAAAAATCTTACAAACTGTCTTAAAATTGGCCAAATTGTCGAACAATCTACCAAACTGTCAAAAATTAACAAACCTGTCGAAAAATCTGGCAAAATGTTTTTCACAATTGGCGATTGTTGAAACATTTTCCAAATTGTCGAAAAATAACAAAACTGTCGTTAAATCTTCCAAACTGCCAAAAATTTACAAAACTGTCTTAAAATTGGAAAAATTGTCGAAAAATTTTTCAAACTATCAAAAATTAGAAAAACTTTCGAAAAATCTGTCAAACTCTAAAAAACAATTTGGCGATTGTTGAAAACTATTGAGTGTGCCGTACGGTGTACATGCGCATGAATTACAAAGTACCGCAATTGAAAAATTCGTGCCTTTCATTCTACACTATTAAACGGAGGTACTGTACTATAGTAATCATTATAAGTATATACATTGTTTAGTATGATGCTGGTCAAATCTTGAAAAAAAATTCT
>JAQGAO010004515.1:0-15036 GCA_034697705.1 Ommatoiulus sabulosus
TTGAATTTCCCTGACATTTTCAAAATAAACCATTCTTCCCTGACTTTTCCAGGTTTTCCAGGTCTGGGGGAACCCTGCAGTATTGCTTTACGAATGAGGTCCTTTGGTGCATGTTGTTGTCTTCATGCAACCCCACCATCAATTATTGGTATGGTTTTAATTCTTTCCCAATAAATAAAGATGATTAATTTGTTTTAGCGAAGGGGTTTGTGTTGGGTTAACGTTTCAATTATAATTATTTTGAAAACCTTTTATAACCATTCGTAAAGAATCGACATGTTCTGTGATGTTGCTGTAATTAATTGGAACAGTGTTCTCAAATTTATCAATCTGTGTTGGGACCTCAGCTACATAAAATTAGTTTTCAGGCTCAACGACCTTACATTTAAAGCCCCTTTGGTAAAACTTATTCAAAAAAAACCATTAGCATTCAAAACCGTGCTACTTCGGTGCATGCCAGCATTCACATGCAAAAGTAAGGCATAATGTGCGAAACCATTGTGCTAGTAGAGTTCTTGTTTACAAAGTCGTTCATGTTTGTGGAGCAGTCCAAGAGGAGGACGTAACGACTCTCGCTGGGACGAACCACTCGGAAAGTTGGTGGACGGAAAGGCACTGCGTAAGCCCATCTAAAAATCAATGAGAAAATACACAAACGGTTAGTGAAATCTACAACAAATATGCTTGTAAAATACGAGCGCAAATCTTCCTAAACGCTTACTTCGGCTTGGAAAAATCCGGATTCGAGTTCATCACATCCCATATGCTGCGTCTGTTGCAAAGTGCATTGTGTTTGGTCGGAGCAAAGGCATTGTGGTTGCTACTGTCACAGAACTGCGTCACCTGTAATGGCAATTGAGAATAAAATTCATTGATTGTAATAGGAGAGGAGGTAGTTCGGGATTTAAGTGGTTTTGTATTCAAGACTCACGTTTGGAAGGAAATGCAAAGACATGATGGAGCTTTTCACACCCTGCTGATTTACATTGGCACGATATTTACACTCGGGATCGGAAGGGGACTTGTTGGAACAGGTTGAGCTGCAAATCGATGAAAGTAACAATTAAATATGCAATATGCCACATGCGCGATAGTATCTTGCACCATTCTGTTGCTGCTTTTTACCTTAATGAACCCTGGAGAGGACTATCGCTGCATGCGGTGGGATGCATCTGTTCGCCATCAGAGTAAGCAGCTGGATAAAAGGAATCCCCCGGATAACCGTATTCGTCGAACACTCCGTATTTATAATGTGCCCATTCGTGCACCAAGATCCTTTCTGAGAATGATACAAAAAATATATCATTAGTCGTGATTTTTCCTGTCAGAATCTCACAACAAATTTTGGCAAGAATTACGTTGGATGTTAGGCAGAATATATTGTTCTAGATGACATGTGAAAAGTATCTTTTGGGAATGTGAAACTGAAAATACCGACAATGATGACTTAAAGTAACACTTGACAGGGGATAACAAACACAAATAAGAATGTGCAATTTCATATTTAGATTGCATTTTTTCCTGAAATATATACATAAAATTTAAAATCTCTTTACAGTTATTTGCTGCTTAATAGATAGTTGACGGCTAAATGAAGCCGTGCAATACATTATGATGTCAAAGAACTCACAACAGCAGTCCATGGTGACATCATGATGGTGTCACCGAAATGCAACGAAACGATCTCGTGTTACGTGAACAATTAGTAAAGCCTTAGCGTATACCGTCATGTGAATAGCAAATGCCATATTTACACTTCATTAACAATGGGCGTAGCTTTCAGGATGATGATTTCATGGCAATTTGCGAACAGATACGGGGAGGATGGTTGTGGTCTATTTAGTAAATTGGATTCGCGGTTGTGGGTTTTATTATCGTTAAAAATTGATGCCCGCCATCAGCTCGCGGATTCTTGAATACGTGCAAATTTCACAATGGCAATTATTGCTGATTTTATCAGTTTTGTATGTGGCGAATACATTGTACATGTAAGTCTATGGCGTGAGATATTTATCGATCATTGTAGGGAGGTTGCCACGAGCGACCGATGTAAACACATTTATTCCCTGCGAATTCCAGGGTAATGACTCCATCAGCCGACATTAGTTGGAACCAAAATGAGGAAATGGCATGAAATATATTGAACAACTTGGGAGTTCCACCTGAATCACCCAATTGATTTTCACTTATTCATAATTTCATAATTGAAATGTATGAAATATATTGAACAACTTGAGAGTTCCACCTGAATCACCCAATTGATTTTCACTTATTCATAATTTCATAATTGAAATGTATGAAATAATTCACCCAGGTTGGAAAGCGCTGTATGAAATGCAGAAACATGCGCATTGACGTAAAACTTACACTATCAGATTACTTGTCCGTTGGTAAATGCGTTAAATTTGCCGAATGCTCTTTTTCTGAGTATCCACTCCCTACCTCATTCCTTTTTCTCAACCCATTGTCTTCAGCAGAATTCTTTCAAAATTTTTGGCAAGTCTTCCAACTGTTACACTGTACATGTACTGTGTTTACACCTACACTATAGATACATAGCCAAAATGTTTCATACAAACATTGACACGCTATCCTGACTTTTCCCCCCTGATATGTTGTATTAAGGTGTATCAGTAATTGAATTTAAGTTCTGATAATTAACTAATCGAGACTTAATTTCTCACCAAAGGGCAGTTTCTGCTAATTTGGCTTTATTAAAACTATAATTCGAACATATCAATATGACATAACTTTTTAACAACTCTATAACAAGTTTCTAGGTTGCTCGTTTTTTTTTGCTAGCTTTAGAATCAATATACTGTTAATGCACAGGTGCATCAGTTTTGGTATCCTATTTACGTACACATCAGGTGCCGTCCTTTAGTTTACTTGTAAGTCCGAATATGGCGTAATTATGACAACGTATAATTTACGGAGTTTTCCCTCCGCTTGAGGTTGAAACGCAGGCCTATTGAGCTACATACATGTATATGTACCCGTAGCTCAATGAAGTTACACAAAAACTTGTTAACTTCAACACCATTGTGATTACAACCGCAAGGTTGCATAAAAAGGGATTTTTTTGGAGGTGTTATTATAATGGCGTATGAAAATCGATTTCATTAAACAGGCATTTTGCAGCAGCAGTACGTGAATGGGTTGAATAACCCGAGAGGTTAATATAAGGGTCACGGAAATCAACACAAAGCTATTAGGCTCGACAGTACGAGGTACCGCACCGTTAGTATTACCATTATTACAGTCAGGTGAACTCGGCCAATTCTTTGTCACGCATTATTTAAGAAGCTGTAAATGGGCCGAGTGGCTTAAAAAAAAATTAAAAATCCCAGCACGAGATCGTTTGATGCTAGCCATTTAACGGAGATTTTAATTGTCTCATTAAACTTCTCTTTAAAATTAAACTTTAAATGCACATGTTTATGTTCGGAATCATTTACTAGGAAGACATCATCCTTATTATCACAGGGGTATGCGAACTGAGGAGGGAATTATTTTATAGAGAATGAATGCGGGGGTGATCCTAGTTGACTCGCATTTATGACCAACTTAAGTGGGCTATTATGAGGTAATTATACAGTGTTACAATTTTCAAAGTATTACCCCAGTATAAGTCATAGACAAACGATATTCGTCAATTATAGACAGTTTTTGCGTGTGTTTAATTTTCTCAAAACTTTTTGAGCTATACCTATACTGCGACAACAAAGCTTATTCTCCCCCATTATATTCATAGCTAAAAGTAATAAAACTTAACTTTCTCATTTATTAAATAAAAAGTAGAGTAAAACAGGAAATGTGGAAATCTGTGCGTATAAATTCGAAAACTGTACCATTTTGAGTTCAATTCAAAACTGACTTCAAAATTATAAGTACAATTTTAAATTTACTTGTTTTTTAAAACTTGACAGATTGATATAATAGTCGATAAAAAAATTAAATTTCCTGTAAGCAATGTTGTAATTTGTACCGAGATTTTTTCCCAAATTTTAACATTGCAAATATAGGCATGCTGTGTGATCCTTGCTTGTTGATACCAACACGAACAACATCTCCAACAAAAGAAACCATGTGACTTAATTGAATAGGTGCTTGGGTCAAAATTATAACAGTGATCTCTGAAATCACAAGTATGGCACTATATTTACCTTCAGGGCCGTATTTCCGAACACTTTCGTTTTTTTTGGTGAAGAATTCTGGCGTGAAGTGGATGTAGGAACCTCGTTCACCGCAAAGTCCTCCCTGCAACGTGTACGGTTGATTGCCGTATTGGGGGTTTGCTGGTCCAACTCGGACGTCGGCATCGTTCCACGTCTCGTGCGTGGCCACATGGTAGGAGTAACTTCCGGTCCATTCTCTGGGGGCCAAGATGGTCACTTCGCCGAATGTGGTTAGTTTTTTGGTAGCCGCGTAGAGGTATTCGTTGGCTTTGGTGAACATATCCTGTTGGAGATTGAAAAAAAGGCAATAATGTTAAATTTCAGAGTTAAATTATGAGTGCGTTTAGCTAAGATTTATTTGCAGGTTGTTTTGATGTACATTTTCCCAACCACCGACTGTTTATGGGTTTTGTCCGAAAAACAGGGGCAACGCACCTATATATACACTGTACACATGTACATGCAGTAGAAACATAATTGAAAATTTTTGGGCTTGGGCTGCTGCGGGGAAGAAGGGGGGAAACATCCATTATTTACATAATTTGCAATGAACGAGCATGCCATAAATGACATTTTATGTTTTAATTATACACGCTACGTGCGGTGGCAAAGTTGCGGTTAAACAAAGACAAGTTTTATTTAAGGCTCCTTGCATATTTTCGCCGTAAGTCTCGCTAATTAACTTCCGAAATAAGGCTGGACGATGGCCATACCACGTACGGAGAAAATTGAAAGTTGTTTTTTCCGTGGAAATTATGAGCTTATAAGATCATAATTTTGCTTAAAGTTGAGTGAAAGGTTCGGGCGAACACATCCTAAGGGCGGTTGTCATAAATAAAACCAGGGACATTATTAGTTTGCATTGCCACGAGGTACAACAAAGCCAGCAGGGGTTAAAACCCCAAAACCCCATTGGGAAATGGTCGTAAAAAACGGCTAAAATGTAGTCATCGTTTTCCTGGACGCTTTTTGGGGAATTTGGCAGTCTTTGCGACCGGTGTGAAAGCATTGAAAAACAGTGGGGGTGTTTGAATTGTTGGCTTTCGGGCCATTGTCAGATTTTTAACAGTGAACGTTGTGAAGGAAATTATTTTTTTTTTGGAATAAATTGTGTAGGTGAGCTGAGGGTATAGACACTGTGGTATAGAGACCGAGGCAGTTTTATACAGTAAAAGAAAATGTGTTTATTTTGGCTCCGGATACACTTTATTAAAAATCATTGGCCGACAGGGATGGGCGGGACGACCCATCACATGTGTCCAGTATTTGGATTTATTTTTTAAAAATCTGATTTAAAACGGACCACCTGCAGCCCACCCATAAAGAAGGGTTTGAAGGCTACAAATTCATCATCTTGATTTCGTATAGTACGAGTTCGTATAACTTGCCGTCGGTAAATGTACATGTACTCGAAAAGAGGTTTAGCATCAGGATTTCAGAAAAATGTGTAAGATACGCCTTGGTGAAGATCAAGCCTCATGTAATAGGATCGTACGAATAACATCTAAAAAAATAGATTTATTCAAAAGTGATGATCATTTGCTTAAATGACGTAATGTACTTTTAAATTGCAGCTGTATTCTTCTAATATGTGATATTTAAAATTGTCCCAGGTATGCTACAGATTTGCAAGAAGTTCTCGTATGGTTGAGCATGTGCATTCTTCCATTGAATTAATTTGTATCCAAATTATTAAAGGTTAAGAGTGGAAAATTTGATAGCTTTCCAAAATTCACTATATGCGTTCGAAATCTGAGTAAACTTAAGGGCTTCATTATCCAGTCCTTCGACATAAAATACTAGCCAACACCATCAAAATAATCCGATATAAAACCGGTTTCTTTTGATTTTACGTCATTTCTTCCTTTGGATCTACCAAAGAAAAACTGCTGAACGTAGAATTCCTATATTCCGTACCGCAGCATCTAGCTGTTCTTGCATTCCTCGTACAACAGGAGACAACGGATGGCGCCTTAAGAGGTGCTCTCCAGAGCCCTCTTACAGCATATCAAAAAACAAGGATCATTGAAGCAGGCGGAACGTTGACATTTTCTACAGTTCTGCGTGAAATTACTGTTCGACGATTACAGACACGAATTTTTTTGACAAAAAAAAATACGATTAATTTAATAGTCCAAGGTGAAACTTAATTGCAGCGGATATTTCGCCGAAATGAGACCGGTGCTTCCTATTAAGCTAGGAGCAGCCAGGGGGTGACCCCAGCAGGAGTTGATCCAGTCCAATTCAAGTGAAATGGCCGAGGCATTTAGCAATTCCGCAAAACATTCCTCGACGCAGGTCCTCCATGCAACGTTTCGATTGTCCGAGGGAGGTTCAGCCCGGCACTTGCCTATGGAGCTAATCGGGGGCTGCTCAGCGTGGGTCCCCCCCGTTGACGGGTCTCTTGTTCTTTGAGGACCAACTTCCCAGCAGGACGCATTGGTAATTAACGAAGCAGCATGGCTTCCAGAATTTAAAAAAATCCCACTGAGGACCTTTTGCAGAAATCGTGAGGAAGTTTGCATTTGATAAGCTACCTAGGCTAATAATTAGAGGTTCTGGCAGGTATAAGCTGGAGAACCGTACGCACGTGGTGATGCTTCACGAGAGCTTATTAAAATCTCATCTTAAATGGTTTGTGGCGGATTTAGCGAGAAGTTTTTAGTTGAATATGGGTCACTACCTGCCACAACAGGAGGCGAATCTTGAAACGGGGCCCGGATCCATGCTCTTTATAATTTCTGGATTACAGAAGCAATGTTTATTCTCCATGGGGAGTCGAGCTCGCCATATGTCCTCCGAGTTTTGATGGCGGACCTTAAAGCAATTGGCTTTTTTGCTTCAACATTTCAAATTAATGCCGGCCTTCCACCAACGCCCCTGCCCTTCCTGGAACCAGAACGCATACCAGAGGCTGCGATGATGAGATCTGACATCGTAGTAATTTGCTCTCGCAAAATCTACAGCCTCCCTACAATCTTCATGCTAAATATGACAACCGACCTTATTGGTTCTACCCAAGTTGCTTGAGAAGCAAGGCCTTTTACGCGTGTGTTCCCAAGAATCTCCACTCAAACTCCTCAAAACTTAACAAGACCTTGTTGCATTACAGCACAATAACGGAGCAATCTAACGAATCTCATTTGACGCACTTGATTAATTGTACAAGAATTGAGCAGAAATTTACCATAGACAAGTTTTAAGAAACTTTGCAAAGTTCTTCGTTGTACAGTTACTTGTTTTTGGGTGGCAAAGGGTTCATGCTATTATGGTAATATGAAAGCCTGCCATTTCCATGCCTACCTATACAATGTAATATTGTATACGAATAACAGGCACTGAAATGGGCCAGCGGTTTATCTTTACAGCATCTTAGGTCCATTCTGAGCAAGCACCACTTAAGCAAATCGTAACAGAGCATCGTATGATGAATTCCCAAAGGCATCTCAAGAAGGCCATAACACTTAACGAATTCAACGGGGCTTATGGAAGAAAGCAAGAGTCCAATTAAACGTGAAGCCAGGTGATGCTCGCAGCCTGTTTAATTGGATTCCAGACAAAGAATCCATTGAACTAGAAATACAGTTTGGAGAAATGACCAGATCGTAACAATACGGAGAGCCTGGTGGGGGACCGAACGGAGGAAAAGATGGACAAGGGCCACTCACGCACTCTGCTGCAATACTGCCATGCAAGTCATCTCGTTAAGTGGATTTCTGATAAGACAAAACGTTATCCCGCTGAACAAGAAACTCGTTGTTCTGCCCTCCTACTGGCGCCATGCAAGAAAAACACTACAGCACTGAGCACTAACAAGGAATATATATCTTTTAATCTATATAGCCTTTCCCCTATAATAATAATATAAGGTTGACCCCCACATTATAACGTATACCTACGTCTAACGTGCTTTGTGGGGTTTCTATAGGTCCTCTAATTGTCGTTGGCCTGTTTTTTCTGCCCGTTTTTCCTATAAAAATTGACATTTTGTGTCCTAAAAAGCCATCTCGCAAACAAGCTATCTCTGTTTTTAAAAAGACAATGAAACTGGATTTATTTCAGTCACCCGCCAGCAACGGGTATGGTTCACTTTTTAACTCGCTTTTGGAAGTACAAAATCATAAAAAATACTGAACCGTTCAAGATTTCCCGTAGAGATTTCCATTTCTGAGATATCCTTCCTAAAAAGAACTGGCTATCTGAGTTTCAGCAACGATCTGTTCACTAAAAAGCGATTTATGGCGTCTGTAAAGTCGAAAATGCTTAGGCCTAAGTATGAGGGCAAAACTCATGAAATGGTTTATGGGATTCCGTAGATCGTTATGTTATGCAGTAGGTTTTCCAAAGGCGTATCCAATAAAATGTAATTCGCTTATTGGGGAAAAACACCTAGATAGACAAAAATTTGCTTACGCCTAACTTTATGAGCAGTTATCTCCTCCTGTGATTTGAAATCATGCAGGCTGATAAGGAATATAAATTGTCACGATTCATGAGTTATGAAAAAGAAAGGTGTACACGGAAAGTTTGATTTCATATTTCCAGAATTTCAAGCATGAGCAAACTTTCCGACTGAAAAATCAAATGTTGGTACAAGAGAAAACCGCCACCATAAATTGTTAAAAAGTGTAATTTTTTGCAATAAATTTGACGTAAGGGCAATGAATTGCACTTCTATTTACTGCAATAAAACTTCATCATTGATTTGCAATAAAAGTGAAATTTTCTTAAAATAAATTTGCCATATTGATAAACTTGTTTCACCATATATGAACTGCAAGAAAGCATTACATAAACTGTATTAAACATGATTTCAAAATATTTGGTTCCATTATACAGCAGATGAATGTTGTTTTAATGCAGAATGATTGCTGATTGCACTTTTATGTTGGCGGATATTCTCCTGGAAAATCCATATTTTCAATCATTCATATACCCTGTGTGATGCAGAGTAATTCAGCACGTCATAACAGCTAAAATGGTCTTAATGCACAATTCTAGATTTTATGCAAAACTTTATAGGAAAGGGCAATAATGGAAATTCCTCTGCAAAACGTGCATTAATTTTTTAAAAAGTAATAGAAATCGCTTAATTGTTACTCTGCAAGATTTCTCTATACTGTACTCTTCATCTTCAAACATAACAGCTATCGCCATCAAAGCCTTTCCTATATCAGAATGTTTGCCAACACTTCGAGATTGTGCTCTTCCATGCAATTCCCATGCAAGAACTGACTTAAGAGGGGCTATTTATCATTTCGGTTTCGCTGTGTTGAAGGGTCCGTATCTATCAATAATACATTCTGGTAAAATGTTTAGTCTGTGGCGCTTGGAGTCTGATTAGACCCAGTTATGCACTTGAGAACAACACCGCAGCACTCCCCCTGGACTGCAAATTATTCATGTGGCGGTTACTTGCCTCTTTTGTTTTCTATATTGACTCTTATTTTGAATGGTGAGATTATGAACATTTTGCGCGGATTAAGGATAAGGCCTGTTCAATGAGCTCTAATTTTGAGAGGAAACGAAAGCCTATGACGTGACTGGAGGCTTTTTAAACAAAAAAAGGAAAAGCAGGGTATCTTTTGAAAATAAGCGAAGCGCAGGCTTAGTTCTTTGAGATTGCTCTACTTTTGAGTTCCTTTTCAAAGCCTCGGTTCGTCTCGAAACATAACCGAAGGTACGTGAATTTCGTTTGTTGATGGCGGTATGATACTGTTTCCTGACAAAATAAATACGTGATAATCTGAAGAAAAGTATGGAGGGTCGGTATTTTATTATACCCCGCAGTGGAGGCCGGCGCAGCATTTTTGTTGAATTGGAAGTTTCCAACTGAAATTTGCCTTTGGGAATGATCCAGAAAAAGAAACGTGGAAATTTAAACAATTTGATGAATGCCAGAGAGCGTTCAGTCCCTTTTTGAAGCACATTGCCTCGCGTTACGTTCGATGCCAGACTTGCTCTGAATTCCTCCGTAGTCCTGGTCTTTTGATATTGAGCTAGCCCCATATTTTCGTTGATCCATGTGCGAAATTTTGAGGTTGAATAGGTAACCCAGATACATTTTATAAACACATAAAACTGAAAAGTTTGAAGAGAATGGGAGGCACAGATGTAGCGTATGAGGATTGATGTAAATCGCGAATTTACAGCTCGGATATAACCTACAATCACATTAGCATAATATAGCCTGTGCTTTTATCTTGCCAGTCAATAACCCCCTTGATGTATGGACAGGCAGTTGTTTTCCCAATAGCCTATTTTATCAAATACATGTACTGAAGTGCATCAAGAATTTCTCACATGGTCGAAGAAAAAGTTGCGGTAAATGGCATTAAGTTTTCTTGAATAAGTGCTTTTCTGTGCCTTTTTTTCAATTTAAGGAAGTCAAATATTAACGAAAAAGAAAGAGACTGAATTATTTTAAACATAGTTAGCTTGATGATATTCCAAGTTCTCGAAGTCAGATTTCTCTTTCGGAGAGATGCTCCCATAAATGTGATTTGAACATATGTTCATTAAACTTTGGTTTGGTTCACTTTCATTCTGTCATCTCCAATAAGGAACATTTATGCCTGTCCATAATTAGATTCGCATTGTAACGTAATTACTACATTAGAGAGATGGACATGAATAAGTTAACTCATTATTCTTGCTGTCACTTTGCCCTCTTGTCACTGCACGCATGAACGTCTGACATCCAATGGCCATTAAGTTATTTCTTTACAAGCGATTTTTGCGGTACACAAGTCCCTCACCATTGAATAATTTATATTAAAATTAATGGCGTGTCGCTGATTTAATTGATAAAAATTAGGCGTTGATGTATGGGATACACGACTTTGGTTCCCTCGCTCCCAATAGGGAGAATTCGCGCACGAAAGATTTGACACGGGGAAGCGTGTGTTAATGTAGCGGTTCATGACACATGATCTCATTAAGCACACGTTGATTGTATAATAACACACGATTCGTGCGTATTGCGTCGGTCAAATAATCTGGTTTGGGACAAATTTCCGGAAAAAATTTCATTGAAGAAACTCGTGATAAACACGTAATCGAGCGTGTATACTGCAAGCTGGCAATAATGCACATCCTTTGGCTATGGCTGATGTACTTCTTCCGGCCCATAAATACCCGCTTTTCCGGTATGGCGTCTATTTAACGCTACTCTGCATACCGGTACAATTGAAATTGAATTTCAAACAATGTAACAGAAGATCCAATCTTCGTCCCGTCAATTCTTTTCATGGGTTTTGCACATTGTGCTGGCCTGGGCCAGAGGACTTGGATCTGTTGCAAAGGGCATTCACATCAGAGCTGTAATCAACCTCGGTTGTGAATGCTGAGAATCTATACCATTGCTAACTGCCAAGCGATATTTTAAATGTGTAGCAAGTTCACCTGAGCAAGTTACTGGTATAAAAATCAGTTTCGCATTGTATTAATTAAGAATCAACATCATTGTGGTTTGCTAATTCGTGACTCAATTGTTAGATTCTGTGTGCGCCTTGCTTTAGTGGTTTCATTCTTGACAAGAGAAAGCCAAACTGATGCAAAAAATGCAGGGAATCGGAGCAATTCTTGCGAAAGAAAGATCATGGTAAACATCTTTTTTTTTGTTTTTGGCATTCAGTGTTTCTTTTTAGCAATGTTTCGTTGTTTGGTTAGCTTAACTTATAGTCAGATTTACTACAATGTAGACAACATGAAATTTGAAACTATTCGTGTGACGAGCTCACATTCTTGCATTTTACACGTGGTGTTTCTGAGAAACTGGAATGCAAGTTGCCCAATCTAACCACTGTTGTTTCATTTTTAATCGAAAATCGATAAGTACAATAATTTTGAAAGTTCCATTTAACATTCCACAATGGCGTAATAACTGGCATTGCCATAAAAACCCATTTACCAAAAGCATATATAGACAAAAAAAAATCTGGGCAGAATAACAGGGTCAGCAGTACCCAATCATCGGGAGGTGAACTATTCATTATTAGTCTCGACTCCGTGCCACGAAGTGCCTGACCCACGTATTATATTAAAAGGCAGTTTTCATAACCGTTCATTTTTCTATGGTTTTGGTCATTTATTATCCGATTTTGAAAAAGGGGTCTCCTCCCATCGACTACGCAGCCGATCATTTTTGTCTTTGAAATGATGGCTTTTATACATGTGACTTACCCCAGCCTTTGGGGGCTGAACCAGGGTATTTCATAGATTCGGGAAACTCCTCTATAATTATTGCATGCCGGGCCAAATCCCCCCGTTCAATCACTGCCTAAACAAAGGGAATAGGATCCCCTCTGGATTGATACAATGTTGCATTTTGAATCCAGGTTATTATATGGGCCCTAGAGGTGGGGGATCGCAAAAAAATCGTTGTCATAGCAACAGATGGCAAACAAGTAGCCCGGGAAGGGTGAGGTTGCAGGGACCTCCTTTGGCGCGGCCAATAGCCCCACCGGACCAGGGGACCTTAAATTGATAACGAATAAAATAAAAAGCGCTTTTCATTTGACTCGCTGACAAAGCTAAAATTAGTGAGGTAGTCATTGAACGCTTTTATCACCGGATCTTAATTTCAGATGGATGATGGCGCAGAGATTGGCGCACGTTTGAATCTGAAGATCTTGGACAACAAAGCTCAGTCATTCTCCAACCTTCTAATTGTGCGCTTGTAATTGCCACTATTATGAGGTGTATGATTGATTGTTATTGATTAGCCGATTGTTCGATTATTCCAGCTGGACTCCACTCCGACTATTGTATATTTCTCTAAAGATTCCCTAGTAGTTATGTGACAAAAGCTACCAGACGACGCTATACACGATTGTTAGTCAGTGAGGCAGAATGAGAGCAAGAGGATGATATGAGGAAATATTTCCAGAAACCCCATCATGGGGTTTCTGAACGTTGGTAAAGAGGGTACTGTATATTAACAAAATACAGGTAATGATAATATTTGGAGAAAATGTAGGGAAGAGTTCATTAAATATATGCATTACTGAACATCCATGATGTTCCACAATTCATGAATGATCAGGTTTAATGTGGCCTAAACGTGATGCAAATTATAGCATTTTTATTCGAAAATTACACTGTTTTGATATTGAAGCAAATTTCAGCCTGAGAAACTGAAACCACTGTACTTTACATTAAAATACAGTATACTGTATACAGTATAACATACAGTAGCTCTACGTTGTACAGAGCTTAGGGTGATGGCTATAGGTGGAGGGAAAATGCGTCGCCTTTCGCATTTTCCAGAATTCAATTTTTCTCCAAAAACTCGTAAAATCTTGTTCGACGAAAATTATAATTATATACGAAAAAAAATGCCATAATTCAGAAGAAAGTGTAGGGTGTCTTTTTAGTCGTTCTCCATGCATCTGTGCCTTACATAACTCAACCAGATCTTGGGACCAGACCCTCTCGGGACGCGAACCTCTATAATTACTGCTAAAACGCCTCTTTAATCCATCGTTCTATATAACTCGTTAATCTTGGCCATATCAAAGTTGTTTTTTTCTCCACTTCAAAGAATTCGTCCTTCAGCACATTTTTTCATTTTTTTCTATATTAGTTTGTCCTCTTTTGCTTCAGGAGGGATTGTTCTCTCTCTTCCCTATCAGCTGCCGTAATCGCATTATTGATACTTTGCTGACAGCCATCTTGGATTTATGATCTTTATAGCCTGAAGGACTATGCATCACTCCCTGATCGACCCACGCTTAAAGCTTATCAAGATTATATAGGTTTAAATACATGTATGGTCTGCGAATCCAACAGACGATTTGTACATTCCTCAAATTTGTCATGCACATTATCCTTGCACAATCCATAAATTACGTGTAATGTACAGTACATGTATATTTCAATTTGGTTAGTTTTTTTTTCAAATAAGAATCGATACATTTTTTCTTGAAAATTTCTTATCAAAATGTGTATAACCGTGACCTAAGATCATCAACTGTAACCTAGGGAAGTTAAGGTTCTTATAAGTTAACTACGTTAATTTCATTCGTGGTACTTGTAAATTATAGAAAATAATTTAATTAAAATTGGTCGATTTGACATGTGCTTAAAATCAGGAAGTAATTTGCCAACATTTCCTTCCAAGTTGTTGGACGCACAAAAAACTGCTCATAATTCAAAACGCAGCCGAGGTGAAGGTGTCCATTTAACAAATTGGTTAGTCTAACTGCTAACGGAATTATCGTCAGATCATTTGCTCGGTTGATATCAAAATATTCTAGATTTTTTTTGTTTCAGACACGGGTTGTTGTGTGTATATCAATTTGTTTTGAAAGTCACTTAGCCGAGCATCTGAGAAACAACAATATGCTTGAGTGGACACACGACCCCCACTACATTATTTTAAGGAATCTCTTCCTGATTATTAAAATCGTCCACGATTTGCTCACTGAAGCGGATGTCTAGTTTCGTTTAAAACGCTCTTTCGGTCGTAAAGCATTTTTTCTGCCAAAATATAAACTGAAGTTCACGCGGGGTTCGGAATTTTAAAATTATTCTTCCTGCAACATGACGATTTTTTTAAGATGCCGCGGCTATCCTACTTCCGTTCGTATAGTCACGTTGGCAATATGTTGGAAGTACAAAAAAAAGACAAATTGTCGGACCGGGTATAGGGTGACCGTGACATAACCATGTGCTCGCTCGAACATGTTCACGAACTAATGACATTTAGAATATATAGCACGTGATATCCGACACTGCTTACATCTTGTCCCAACAAATTCAACCGTCATTTTTCTAAGGTGAAACTTGAAGCTGGATCCAAAGCCCTAATTTCAACGAATAAGATAACTTTTTTAAATATACAGCAGTTATGAAG
>JAQGAO010004516.1:0-15036 GCA_034697705.1 Ommatoiulus sabulosus
GTCCACTTAAGTCCGATATGTTCTTTATAATTTTTTACATTGAAAATATTACCATTAGTGAACCACAGGCCTACATAATATTATAGGGAACAGGGAATTTTCCCTTTCAAAATACCAAACCACCCAGTTTTAAAGGCCAAAATGAACTCTTCCTCCATACAGGGGCAATTTAAGCACAAGTTGAGATCCGGACGTCCACTTTCCTTGAACCCCCCCCCCCCTCCCCCCTTCCCGTCCGTCAATGTCCCATTTTCACATACCCCCTCCCCCCACCTTGGCCGGACGTCCTTTATGAATGGCCCCAAATTGTATATTTTATACTTATTTGATAGAATAAATGCTAAAATAGATAGTAAAATGGCCACCATGCACGTCACGTGACTTACCCGTGAAAACGAAAGCGAGGACCCTGCTCCAATAAAAAGGCACGAGTCGCTTTTCCATAGCCTGCGTTCAATCAAACGGGAATCGGGATCGGAATCGAGATCGGTTCGCCCATCTATATAGAAAACGAACAAAATCAATTATTATAATCCACGTACTACATGTACTACATCGTTACCGTTGTTCTACTCGAGTCTGAAATTAGGTTTCTTGAAAATTGTTTTTAAAATTTCACCAAATGTCGAACACGCCCTTTTTCCAAATAACCGATAATTTTTCTCCAAAAAAACAACTTACATTTTCTGACATTCTATTCCGATAAATATTTTTTTTTTCTAAAAAAGAACTATTTTCCACATAAAACGATCATTTTTTGTTCCAAAAAAAAAATCATATTAAAACGACATTTTTTCCACAAAAAAAACAGGCTATTTTTGAGATAAAAGCCATTTTAGAGAAAATACAAATATTAAAAAGTCGACAAGTTTTTATAAAAAAAACACACTATTTGAAATATTAAAATAAAACGACAATTCTTTTAGAAGAAAAAACAACTTACATTTGCTTACATTTTATTCCGATAAATCATTTTTTTTTAAAACAAGAACTGTTTTCCACATTATCGTTTTAGATAATGTTTTTTTCCAGAACAAAAAAAATGCACGTTTTTTTTGAGAAAAAAAGCAGTTTTATAGAAAAAACAAATATTAAAAAAAAAACGACAAGCAAGTTTTAATAAAAAAAAAACGCGCTATTTTTGAGAAAAAAAAGACAATTAAAAAAAATTTTTTTTTTGAGAATAAACAAATTAAAAAACAATGACAGTTTTCTAGAAAAAATAAAATGACGACTGTTTACGAAAAAGGACAACTTTTTCCGTGAAAATCAGTTCAAAGAAACAAAAAATGATAAATTTTGTGAAAAAACCCCTACTATTTTATCCAAAAATAAGCTGACACAAAACACTACATGTTACGCAACGTCGACAATTTTTTCCCAGCTTAAAATATTCACGAAAAGAACAATATTTATAAACGTAATATTTTTTTATTCCAATACGAGCATTAATTTGTGACGAAAAGTGTATTTTTTTAATTCCAATCCTGCGTTGATTTTTTGATCATTTCAATTATTTTTTTTATTATTATTTCTATCGTGTATGGAAAAGTACCTGTTTTTTGTATATTCTTCTCAAAATGCGCGTACGAGGAAAAGATAAAATATTGCGTTTTGATAAAACATTTGGGTATAAAAGTGTGGTCACGTGGTGTATACTTCGATATGGCGTGCTTTTGACCCACTTTACATTTTGGTATAGAATCTAATTTAAGCGTGAGTCTCGTTCAACCCCCTTTTTAAAACTCCTAAAATAACTTTTTGAAGACGAAGTGAAAAGGAAAGTGTTTCGCACTTCACCCAAAGGCAACACTCCCGACCCTATAGTATATTCAATACACCTACTCTACGCTATATATAATATACAAAACTCAAAACCAAATTAACAGACTTAAACGAAGCTCTTTCGATATAGTTTTTAAAAATCGAACAATTACGTCGACTTCAAACTTGCTTACATGTACAATGTGTACTTTATAGTACAATATGTATTACAAATTGCTAAAGTCAGTAAACAGGGTACCACCCTCCCCCCACCCCTCCCCCCCCCCCCCTCCTTCAGTCCTGAGTACAAATTTGCAAAATTTTCATTTTTCTCAAGCATAAATTCGCAAAATTTGCCCACGATTTCTCGAGGACAAATTTGACACATTTTCCACGTTTACCCAAGTACGAATATTTTGTTGAGTACAGATTCGTAAAATTTTCAACTGTTTTCGAGGAGAAATTGGCAAAATTTCCAACAGATTATAAGGACAAATTGGCCAAATTCTCAATCTTTTCAGATTACAAAATTTACGTTTTCCGAGTACAAATTTGCGAAACTTTCAACATTTTCCGACAATACAATTTTTTAAAATTTTGGACGTCCGAATGGGGGTAGGGGGGAGTCCAGTTTTAGGAAAATTTTGAGGACGTCCTTTTTGAATGGCCCCTAAGTTGAATACGGTATTTTCCAATCGACCTCTAAATTACGTAAATAACGCGTTCGTAATTCTAACGGCGGTAAACTGAATACGGTATTTTTACGTAGGCCTACGCATTTTAAAATGCGTATCACCGTGCAAAAAAAAAAAAAAAAAAAATTAATTTCGTAATACAGTTGAAATGCGCATTTCTTAAGTTTGAGTTATTATTAAACTGCATCTTGAAAGGGAGGGATGTGCATTTTCAATTCAGAAAAACAAATCTTTACATATTTTCCGATGCATTTTGAAAATTGACTATCGGCAGCCATATTGGGAGTCAATGGTCCGCTAAATAAATACAATTATTGCACCGAAGAGCTCAAATATACGACTATATTTTGACTCAATTTTGACTTTCTATAATTATAATCGTACATCAAACGTTGAAACGTGGTCAAATTATGGCAATTATTGCGATTGGTCGAATTGACCGAATCAATAGTTGAGATTTCGGGATAACTTTATTTCGGAAACTGCAATCTGCTCCAATATCTAGCCATATATATACTTAAGCTGGCCGAATTTAAAACGCAGAATTCAATTTGATTATAATTCCGAGCTTCGCTTAACGGTCCAGCCTGAACTAAACGAATTATCTTAATCGAAGCTGATTTAAATCAGTCTAATTAGTTTAATTTAGCGGAGTTTTAAAGTTTGCTAATCGAGAATATACCGCGCGTGCGGATAAAATTGAAAATGCATTTTAGCGATTCAAAATGCGCCGCGAATGCATTTCATGATTTCAAATGTATTCGGACTGTATTTCAAAGTGAATTTCCGAATGCATCGTGTATGCATTTCATCGATTCAAATGCATTTCACCAATTTGAGCGCAATTAAGCTCAAATTAATGCATTTCATCAATTCAAATGCATTAAAAGTGCATAGTGTATTTCAGGAATGCATATGCATTTCACTAATTTAAGCTCGTATCAATTCAAATTAGTTTTCAAGCGCTTTTTAAAGTGCAGTTC
The DNA here is from genome assembly GCA_034697705.1 of Ommatoiulus sabulosus. Classification (NCBI taxonomy): domain Eukaryota; kingdom Metazoa; phylum Arthropoda; class Diplopoda; order Julida; family Julidae; genus Ommatoiulus; species Ommatoiulus sabulosus. The sequence continues at coordinate 3,443 of JAQGAO010004516.1, forward strand.
AGTAACTGAAATACATTTTCAAATAAATCGCGAATCAATTTCTTTTCAACGATGCGTTTTAATAATTGATTTTCGTGTAGTTCTTTAAAAAAAAACGGAAATATGGAAACCATCGGTGCTCGGATGCAAGAATCAGCTGACGTTTCTCGTAAAATATTGCCGCGTGACCTCTTTAAGCTCCTTTCTAGAACTGAAGAAGTGAAGATTGATTTTTGCATCTATCCTAAATATGCTCGCGAAAGCACAATATACGATAATACTCTTCGTAGAGTTACGCAGACGACGTTTATTTGAGTATACGAGACAACAAAAAAAAGCAGCCCATGCAGTTCGTACACCTCGATCATAAAAATCAGAGACGAATTGTGGTCAAGCAATAAACACGCGATCGTTTACATGTACAGGGTGGGTGGCACCGACGTCGCCTCGCGTAGGCAAAATTAATGCTTTTCAGCAAAAATATTATTATATTAATTTATTCACGAAATAATCACGCAAACCTTGAATTCGAGTTAGCGCGTATATACGTATATACGTTCGAAGATTTTGGGTGACATTTTGCTAAATTTTGCTGTTATAATTTCGCCTATTTCCCTAGACTTTTGGCACATCCCGTGAATTGGAGCCACGTTGAAAACAAACGCGTTTTTGAATTGCGTTTGAAGAAAGTGTAGATTTTTAACGCGCGTAATGCATTTCGAGATACATTCGCGCTTTTAAAATACAGCTGGCGATACATTTTGAAATGCGATGAGCTGGGGAATGCATTTTGAAAACGCGTTCTAATGCATTTTCTTATAAGGATGTATTTTGCAATGCAATTCGCGTTGTTCAATACCATCGGAAAATGTAATTTTGAACGCATTTCGCGCGTTCTATAATCTATACATAATTTCAAATGTATTTTTATTAGCGCGGAATGTATTTTAAAGTGCATTATATACATGTGCACGCAGGCATGCTCCAATCTACACTTATAGGGTATGTTCACGTTGAACTTCAATTCAATTCAATACTTTACTCTGCAGTCAGTATACATAGTACCATTTGGCAGGGGGGGGATCATTATACAAATTAAGTCAGACTAAGCAGTCTGGTCATGATGGAAGCCAACATCACAATTTAGTTAATTTTCCCATAATTATCGGGACTTTAAGAATTTGGGACTTTGTTTCCAGCAGTAACTTTCCAGTCGCTTGCAAACAAGTTCAACGTGAACGCACCCTCCGATCTACACTTACTCTTACTTTCGAGCGCATTTCAGATGCATTATAATACTTACCAATGTATTTTTTAATGCAGTATGAAATGCATTACATCTACGAACATTTTCCAATCTTAGCCTATAGTTAATTTATTTTCAAATGCATTTTAGACTCATTATTAGAATCGCAAATGGGGATTTATGAAATGCGATTCACGTTTTATCAATCCATAGATACTTACGAATGCATATTTGAATGCATTTCAATAACTGGATACGTTTATTGAAAGGAAATTCATACGAGTTAATTCCAATCTGTCCATGCTGTTCTTTAATTCACACGCATTTTCAGACTGATTACTTTTCATCGTCCGCAGGTAGTCGACCTATACATGTACAACTCTTTCACGTCGCAGATCTAAATAGACGGAGACTTTCACGCCAACATTTAATTATAAAATGTGAAAGAAAAAACGTAACCCTCGGAGGTGTACTGTAATTCAGAACCACCGAGTTCCTATATATACTAAACCTAAGATTCAACTTTCGTTTCTCCCCGCATTCGTTTCTCTCTGTTTAGCGGCCCATCGATCGATACATCGTCGTCGTCGTCGTTCAATTGATATATTTTCAGCAGCGAACAATTTTTCCTTATAAATACTAGCCTACATTTGATCAACATTTCTAAAATTGCGAATCAAAATGGCGCCCTGGAACACGCGCGCGTGCATTTTTCAGAACGACGTCACGACCTGCATTCCAAAAATGGAACGCAACCGGCGTTCTATAGAATCATAGAATCCACCGTAACGTTTCGAAATGACGCATATATTAAAAAGTGAAATCTTACCTCGTTCATTTGGAGTTCGTTAATTCTTTTTGTGAAGATGAATCGTTTAGGAGTTGGGAGTTGAGCGAATTCCGGTTTGCACGTTTAATGTCCATTCGGGTAAGCAGCATTTCCGTAAGCGCGTCCTCTTCGTCATGATTTCGGTCGGTTTTCTAATTTGCTAGGAATTTCTTCGTATATTCCAGCAGCTGCAACAGCAGCAGCAGCAATGCCAATGTTTCCGTTTTTTTCTTTTCTTTTTAGGGGTCGATGCGAAATTATTCCGCAGCGTGTATCCGCATCGAAATGCCGCATTCACCGATTAGCCCGCATCCTACCGCGTGCAGCTTCTAGAGTCAAAAGACGAGCTTTTTCGGAGGAGTATTGTTCTCGCACTTATGCAAATGTATTTGTGAAGGATAAAAATAAGAGGGAGAAAAAGATGTTTTTTTTTTTTTTTTTCGTCCGAGCTAGGAGTCGGCCAGGCTAGGCTAGGTTGGGAAGCAATATCCTATGCGGTGCTTTTGCTTCCGTTTCAGCTTCTCGTGGAATCGTTTGGCTATTCTCGTTCCGAGCATCCTCTTTTCGTAATCTTCAATCTTTTGCTTTTGCTTCTTCTTCTTCTTCTTCTTCTTCTTCTTCTTCTCCTCGCTCCTCTTTTTCTCTCTGCCTCATTTTTCGCGCATCTCCTAGCTTTTATACAAATACGAATCCAATGGCCGACTTCCGTTGCCATGGAGACGCCTGGCGCAGTGGTCATACATGGGTGACCCAAGAGTTTCCAACACTCGCTCTTGTATGCTTGGATGAACATTCCCCCGGAATGCGATTGGGACTAGCCGAATGAGCTTTCAGCTCTTAACATACATTTTGCTAAATTTTATAGCGTGTTCGGATCGTCCACACCAGTGTAGTGCAGTAACTTTCAAGTGCAACTTCATCACGTGTCATTTTTTGTTCAGTGCATTCTCATGACGTCATCGGTGCATCACACCACATTTTTCCACTCGAGTGCAAATAGGCTGCCCAAGCCGCGCCAATTTCGAAAAAAACCATTCAGGAAAGAACAGCGGACGAATTTGAAGAAAAGCAGACGAAATAGAATCCGCCATGTTGGATGCACTGGCTACACTGGCTGTTCTCTTTCGACGGAGTAGTCAGTGTACACTCAGTGCACATTTTTTGGACCAATCGAATAGGCCAGTAGGGTGCACCGACTACACTGAAGTATGCACTATGGACCAACCGAATGGAACCAGTGTAGAAACGTACACTCGGTGTACACTAGTGCAGATTTCTTGGACGATTCGAATGCGCCATAATTGCAAAATTGCATTTGCAAAATTGAAATGAATTGAAATCCATTTTGCGATATTGAAATGCATTTTGCAAAATCAAAATGCGTTAAGATTCATTTTTCAATTAAAAAATGCATTTTGCAAAATTACAAGCCATTAAGATTCATTTTTAAAATGCATTTTGGAAAATTAAAAGGCAATTAAGATTCATTTTTTAATTAAGCTGCATTTGGAAAAAATTGCATGTTAAAATGCGAGTTAAAATGTCGATGTTAAAATGCATTTCGCAATGTTAAAATGCATATGGCAAAAATAAAATGCATCTCGCAAATTAAAATGCATTTTAAAATATTTATATAGCTTATGCAATTTTGAAAATGCATTTTTCAACATTGAATCGCACCTTTTGATGAATTTTCCGATATTAAAATGTACGTGTGTATAAGATTGCGTTGAACCGTATTAGAATGCATTTTGCAAACTTAAATTGCGTTTTGTAATATTTTTAGTCATAAATATCAAAATGAAATCACATTTCGAAATAATTTTCGTACTTAGCATAAATTTCAAAATGAATTTTGAAAAGCATCGCGAATTCAAATGCATGTTTTTAAAAAAACATTGTTCGTTATTAAAAAGAGGCGCACTGCTGAATTCATTTTATACTTATTTTTGCGAATTTGAATAATTTTATACGCCGAAAAAACTACAACAAAATAGCGCGATATTATTGTCGAAATTGTACAAGTATAAGTGAATGTACATGAATAAGTACAAGTATACATGTACATGTAATAAAAAAAATCGTTAGCAGAATTTATGGTTTGCCCCCTAATGTCGAGCAGGCTTTTTCGTCGATTAGCAAAAGCGCCGTACAAGTCCTCGACGTTTTGTTGCTCATCATTTCATATTGCAAAATCTGAAAATCATCGTCAGCTAGCTCCGAAAAGCCGCAATCATGTCTTACGATAGATATAGTTTTTCTTTGACAACATTTAGGTAAGTATTTTAGTTTCTGCTTTCATTCACGAAACGGAGTGCCTTCATTGCTATTCTCGTTAGTGAATTAGACGGGAGACTGCGATTGTCATTCGTGACGAACCAAAGTTCACCCTAGGCCTAACTAGCTTTATTGTTAAGACCCATTTACCTATATTTATCGAGATATTCGCCTCGTTTATACGTTCCAAATTTAATAAACTTCACCTAGTAAAAATTGGGGAGACCCTGGTGGACCCCCTCTGTAAAGATTGACAGATCTCGGCAGCTCTGGGCGACTATACACGTAGCTGCGAGGTTGTTTCACATAGAGACCCTAGTTTTGTTTGTCTGTCAAATTTATAATTACATTTTGCTCGTCTCCCTGCTAAAAATGATTTGTCCAAAAAAAAAGTAAATAAATAAAAAAATAGCGAGACAGACGAGGTACAGACTCGTTTATTTTGCTTTTATAAACCTACTGCTAGTGATTTCTGGACAACTGGTAGTCTGGTAAATTTGCGAGAACTGACTGACGGATGGTAATACGTTATTAATTTATAATCTCATAAAATGGGCCAGTTTGTCAATTCCGATGTTTATCATAGAGTTAAAAATAAAATATACAGCGAAATGACCTCAGTTCAATGGAAGAAAACCGTATTTATTTCTAAAAACGCCAAATTTTCCACGTTTTATCCGACGAAACATTAACTGAGTCACGATAAAGTTCAGTGCTGAAGCGGAAGAATATTGCGGCAGTTTTTGCGGCGCTTTCATGGATTTCAAACTAATCTTCTTTGTTTTTCCTTTGCCAGTCCATCCGGGAAATTGGTCCAGATCGAGTATGCGTTGGCTGCCGTCGCTGCCGGTGCTCCCGCCGTCGGAATCAAAGGTAACACATGTCGTTCGGTGAGGGTTCGAAGCGCGGGAGTTTTCCTTTTCGCTCAATTTTGCTTTTCGACTGCTTAGGCTCCAACGGAGTCGTCTTGGCCACGGAGAAGAAACACAAGTCGATCTTGTACGACGAGCACAGCGTGCATAAAGTGGAAATGATCGCTGATCACATTGGAATGGTGTACAGCGGCATGGGACCGGATTACAGGTGAGATCTCCGTGCCACCTCTCCAACAACTTCCAGGAGAGAAATTAAAAAGATAATCGTAAAATTATGCTCGGCCCACAAAAATATAGTCGTTATTTGCTTCGAATTTTTACAGGCTGTTGGTGAGACGCGCTCGCAAGATGGCGCAACAGTATTATTTGACTTATCAGGAGCCAATTCCGACCACGCAGCTCGTTCAGCGGGTTGCTTCCATCATGCAGGAATACACGCAGTCCGGGTAATGAGCTTTTTTTTCCAAAAAATTTCTAAAACTACCAAAATAATACCATTCGCAATATCGCGATGGATGCCGGAGCTTTCCGTGAGAGAGAGTCTATTCTCTACGTGAATTCTTTGCAAGATAGTTTAACGTGTGTGATTCAATGTCTCGTCTACAGTGAATGAAGGTGAATTACTAGGAATTTTAAAATTTTTGTTTTTCAATTTCACTGCATGACAATTTAACCTTCATTACAAAATCAGTGTTACCCCAAACCTGGAAAAGTCAGTGAACTTGAAAATTTCTGGAGAAGCCAGGAAAGAATGATTTTTTTAAAAAAAAAAAAGTCAGGGAAATTCAACGTAGTCAGGGCCCATTTGGAAACATTTTTACATTTTCTCTGTACAAATTTGCAACAGTTTCTGTGGACAAATTTGCAAAATTCTCCACGTTATCCGAGTACAAATTGGCAAATATTTCCACGTTTTCTGAGTGTAAATTATCAAAAAAAATTGTACGTTTTCCGAGGACAAAATTGCTAAAATTTTCTATGTTTTCCAAGTAGAAATTTGCAATGATTGTTCACGTTTTTTAGAGGACAAAATTGCAAAATTTTCCACGTTTTCCAAGAACAAAAGTGCAAAATTTTCCGCGTTTATCGAACATAAAATTGCCAAGTTTTTCTCACGTTTTCCGAGGACAAATTTGCAAAATTCTCCACGTTTTCAGAATACAAAATTTGCAAATTTCTCCACATATCCCAAGTACCAATTTGCAAAACTTTCTACATTTTCCGAATACAAAATTGTCAAATTTTCAAAATTTATTCATGCAAATTTGTTCTTTAATTTTTTTAATTTGTCTATTTTAATTTTCAAAGTTTCATTAGTAAATTTTGAAAAATATTTTACTGTATCGATTTTAGTAAAATATGTCAATTTGTGATATTATCATTGGTCAGGGAATTTTTTTCAAAAACTAGAAAAGTCAGGAAAGTTGAAAATGAAATTTCTGGGGAAACGTAAGAGTGAACAATTGATGAATTTGGGTAGACCCTAATAAGTCGCCTAATGCTATTTCGATCGTTTCAGGGGCGTTCGGCCTTTCGGAGTGTCGCTTCTTATCGCCGGTTGGGACGATGGAGCTCCCTATCTGTTCCAGTGTGATCCATCGGTAAAGTTATATTCGTAGCGAAAAGGCTCGCGATTAGGGATTATTTGTAACCTCTGAACCCGCAGCGTATTTGTGACCATTATTTTTGATTTTTGAAATGCTAAATTCTCTCTTCCAGGGCGCTTACTTCGCCTGGAAAGCCACGGCCATGGGAAAAAATCACCTCAACGAGAAATCGTTTCTGGAAAAAAGGTAACTGGCGAGTCTTCTATCATTTTCCACGGAGATCGCAGCGAAGATTAATTTAAATATAAAATGAAGTATTTTCAATGAAAATGTACAATGTACATGTATTCATTACGGAGCATTTGATCTACGCTATAGTTAACTGCGCATCGTGCACAATGCGTCGCTTCTGGACTTTTTTAATTGCAGAAAACGATGTGTATAAATTGAGAATTTTCCCAAATTTGAAGTCGCTTTTTTTAATTGTCGTCAGATACAACGAAGACTTGGAGCTGGAAGACGCCATTCACACGGCCATCTTGACCCTGAAGGAAGGCTTCGAAGGACAGATGACCGCCGACAATATCGAAATTGGCATCTCCAACGAGAAGGGATTCCGTCGACTGACGCCGGCCGAAGTCAAGGATTATTTGGCCAGCGTGGTTTGAAAAATATGCGTTCGATTCCCATTTTGTCTTTTTTTTAATAACTGTTAATAAATTGGACCTAAGCTGACTAGGGCTAATTTTTTTGCTTTTCTCGACGTCTTCGGAAAGATAATCGATACGGTGCCGAAATTAATTTCACATCCAAGTCAGAATCATCGTAAAAAGCAACGCGAAATAGGCTGCCAGTTTTAAATCGACCATATTGATTTATTGATCTTTATTTTAATATCTAGATCGATTAAAGTTACTCGTAAAATCCTAGCATTACACGCGAGATGGCGCGCCAATGTTCATTGGGTCATTACGGAGCATTTGATCTATGCTATAGTTAAAAGCAAAATGGCACGTTAATGTTCATTGGCTCAGTACGGAGCAGCTAGTCTTCGCAATTGTTAAAGCGCAATGTGGCAGTCTAGTGTTATTGGAGCGTTACGGAGCATTTATTTTATTCGAGCATTGTACATACACTAGGTGGCGTACTAATGTTCATCGGTTCAGTACGTGGCCAATGTTACGCGCAAGATGTCACGCTAGTTTTCATTCGCTCATTAGGATGCTATCCGTTCGAAACAGGGTTCCCCCAGACCTGGAAAAGTCGGGTAACTTGAAAATGTCTGGAGAAGTCAGGGAAGAATGACATTTTTTGAAAAAGTCAGGAAAATTCAACGTGGTCAGGGCCCATTTGTAAACATTTTTACATTTTCCTATTACAGATTTGCAAAATTTTCCACATTTTCCGAATACAAATTTGCAAAATTTTCCACGTTTTCCAAGGACAAAATTGCAACATTTTTCGACGTTTTCCAAGTAGAAATTTGCATTAATTTTCCACGTTTTCCAGGACAAAATTGCAACATTATCCACGTTTTCCGTGGACAAAATTGCAAAAATTGTCGACGTTTTCAGAGCAGAAATTTGCAATAATTTTCCACGTTTTTCAAGGTCAAATTTGCAAAATTTTAAACGTTTTTTGAGGACAAAATTGCTAAGTTCCCCACGTTTTTAGAGTACAAAATTTCCAAAGTTTTCCAAGTACAAATTTTCAACATTTATTTATGCAAATCTGTTTTATAATTTTGTAAATTTTTCGATTTTAATTTTCAAAATTTCGTTAGTAAATTTTGAAAAATATCTCAATATTTGACATTATCATTGGTCAGGGAAATATTTTTAAAACCTGGAAAAGTCAGGGAAGTTGAAAATGAAATTTCTTGGCTCGCTGCCTCGAACATCTGTTCAACGCGATTCTATAAAAAAAGCAAAATGCCACGCCAAAAACAGCGTGTAAAATTCATGGTTAGGCGCAATATGGCACACTAGTTCTCATTATGAAGCCTACCCTTCGAAAGTCGCCAACGAAGTACACGCTAATGTTCATTGGCCCAATTCTGAGCTTTGCTTTGGAAAGGCGTACTTTTCGTAGTCAGGTAGAAAACTCCAAAAACCGTCCCTTGGCGCCACCTGTCGATTCCTTCGTCTGACCTTCCACCCCCGTTTCTCGTTGTTTTTTTGGACTTTTCCTCGGCCGATAGCCAATGGGCAGTCTCGCATTTCAGCAAGGAGAGTCAGCGCAGAAGCCAAAAAGCGAAGGAATTCGGACTGGAGCCGCGTACGTCTTTTAAGTTTTTACGTGGATGTGGAAAATAGGCCTACCTGTTGTGCGCGCGTGCGTTTTCGGATCGACCCTCATTCCAAATACAAATGGAATCGAGAAAAATGAAAGAGCACCGGCTTCGACGACAGCAAAATCTTGGAAGATTTTAAATTAATTACCAAAGATGCCCCCATTGAAGAGATGCTGCTGGTTTCGAGGCTACGGCGATTCGAACGTACGGCCAAATAATTCCACGGATATTTGAATTTAAAAAAAAAATAGAATTTGGAATTTATGACGTAAGCGTTTCTACCGGAATCGAACTACCTGCTGCTGGATACGTGAAAATTATTTCGGTGAAATTTCCTGAATTTTAAACGAAAATTTAGGATATTTAATCCGAGCGATATTCGACGGAAGTGTCCGCGAGTTTCTATACGGAAATTTTACTCGACGTTCGAAAGTTTGAAATCACTGCAGCCCATGGATTACGTGTTTGTGACGTTTGATTTTGAACGCCGTTAATCGATGCTTCTTAATTCGTTCGAGAAAATTTGATCGAAAAATGAAAAAGAAAGACATCCATTATCCCACCTGCACTTAGGAATATGTCAGGTAAAACTTATCAACGACAGTAATTTTATCTGAAATTCAATGTTGGCTTATATCGGCAATGCTCGTTTCTAGTTTTGAATATAATACTGAATTTGCAAGAGTTTTAATCGCGTAATTTATTTAATGAATTAGAAATCAAATTAATAGGTAAATTTTAATTCGGAGGGATTCATGCCAGCGCCAGATGGCGAGGCTGTCATTCATTCGATCCAAACAAATTTCCCAGAATGCACCGCGAAATAACATCGACTGGGCAGTTTGTTTTTCGTCTAATTTTTCGTTAAATTCTGTACAGTACGAATATACTGAATGTAATGAATTAACGAGAAAAACTAGGCGATTCTATAGAATACCTCATTTATAAAATTATACACAGAATGCCTGATAGCCCACGAATATTAACAACTACAACAACAAAATGTTCCGAATAACAATTATTTAAGGTATGTCTAGGGGCCATTCAAAAAGGACGTCCTCATGTTGGGGTAGAGGGGGATAGGTGAGTTACGGATACAATGTAGACAGGAGGAGGGAGGGGTATGACCAACTCGGACTTCCACTTGAAAAAAAGTGCCAAATAAAATCAGTTCCCAAATTAGAATAGAAATTGGGCGTAATATCGCATAGGTGATGTGTTATACTGTAAATTGCAAAAGTCAGTAAACGGGGTACCTCAAAACCTGGAAAAGTCAGAGAACTTAAAAGCTTAGGTTACATTCGCGAACTTTCAAATTTCCCCAGTACACATTTGCAAAATTTTCAATTTTCTCGAACATAAACTTGCAAAATTTTCAACATTCTCCGAGGATATCTTTACAAATTTTTCCACGTTTTCCCGAGCTCAAATTTGCAAAAATTTCCACGTTTTTCTGACGACAAATTTGCAACATTTTCCACGTTTTCCCGCGTACGATTCTTCAACATTTTCAATTGTTTTCGAGTACAGATTCGAAAAATTGTCAACAGTTTCCGAGGAGAAATTTGCAAAATTTCCAATAGGTTCTGTGGACAAATTGGCAAAATCCTCAACCTTTTCAGAGTACAAAATTTACGTTTTCCGAGTACAAATTTGCGAAACTTTAAAGATTTTCCGAATAGACTTTTTTTTAAAAGTTTCAGACGTCCGAATTGGGGGAGGGGAGGGGGCCCTGATTGACCGGACACAATGCGATTAGGGGTAAGTCCAATTTTGGGCAAATTTTGTGGACGCATTTTTTGAATGGCCCTTTACGTAGCGTTCAAATATGTTAATGACAAATGTTGACCTTGACTTTCCCCGCAACAGCGTCATCTATGCTAAAAACAAATAGCGTCATCTCGTGGCACCCCTTTTGCACGTGTGCTGTCAAAAATGCCATTCGTAACGTTTCTGTCTGAGTACCCCGATTGTTATACTTTAATTCACGACGCGTCGTTTACCAATGGTTTTTCTCAAAATGAAAAATTTGGAGTTATGTCACTTGTGATGCGTTAGTGCGATATGAAAGTGACGTAGGCCTACATTTGTAAATAAAATGAATTAAGCGAAGCATTTGATCGAAACGTGATTCTAGCAAAATGTGTTTGATATATATGAAGGAAGAATGAAAACACCGCTATTTATTTTAATATAAATTAAAAACAAATGTTTTTTTGTTTATTTATGTTTTGCAAAGGATAAGAATGATCGTGTAGGGTGAAAAAATGTGGATTGATGGCCAGTATTGATAAAAATCCGCATTTTGGAATCAGTACTGGGGCGTGGTTTGGCAATTGTAGGCGTCGTTAAGCATGCCGTCCGTATAGTACTGACGATGTTGATCGCACTCGCATCAGTAATCCTATCATTAGTATTGAACATGTAGGTTTACATCTAACCCGTATTTTCAAATTGCGCCACTACATCCGACAGGGTGGTATTAGTATAGTATGTCGCCACATGGCCAAAAATCGGTCACCTAACCAGGGGCTCCGCCCCCAAACCC
>JAQGAO010004517.1:0-15034 GCA_034697705.1 Ommatoiulus sabulosus
ACGGATCACTATTGGTCAAAAGTGGAGCCATCGATTGTATGCCGCCTATGTACCGTAAAAACGTGTCCTGCACTCATCATGAAATGCTAAGTGCAAGGGTTTTACGCGGAATGTTTCACCATAGTATAACCAGGCATGCAGTGGCGCCACCAAGCTCACTGATCATCACGCAGATATCAGCGTTCAATTTGCGCCCCAAAGCTGGAAAGAAGAAGCCGAAAACAAGCAGGAAAGGAGCTGAAACAAGCGCGCTGAAAGCAAGCGTTCTGCCTGCTCGTACCCATTGACACGATTTTGATCGCCGTTAAATTCGACGTTGACCTGTGGCGACCGAGACCAATAACAGACCATCAACAGTTGCAACAGAGCACTGGCCGATGGCCATCAACACAGTATACTAGTACGTAATACCAGTATGGTCACTCCTTGTCGGCACCTTTCATGTTCCCATGTCCAGAAAATATGACTGCAGCAGTGCAGCGCGTGACTTGATACGGCGGTTGGACCCAATACGATCCGACGCGATATGATTGTATCGTAAGTGACGTGTCACTCGCTCGACATAGGATAACAGATAGCCACAGGGTTGCACAATACTCCCAATTGACTTAATTAGTCTATAGCAATCAGTATGAAAGGACTAGTGATAGCGATAAAGGCATTTTGATAAAGCAGACGCTGCCTACTTTTTGTCGTCTACTGCAATTTTTTTCTCACGCGAAGTTTTTGGATCCGACCGCTAGTCGGAAAGTTGGTGCTGCGAAGATGGACATAAGGAATGTGCGGAGTTACCATACTGGCAGTGGTATATATATATAATATTCAATTATAAACCTTTTAATTCGGTCACGCTTAATTAATTCGGCAGCCATTTTAATCGACCAAAACATTCGGAACGGATTTTTTACCTACTCCTATGCTGTCCTTTACGAAAAAAAGTCGCTTAATCCGGTCGTCTAATCGCATAATTCGATCATATTTTCCACATCTACATACCAAAAACGCGCGAAAAAAGTTTGAGAAGCTTTTATACAAGCACAAACATGTTAGGACAACATATGTTAGAAAATTTCAAAACTTAAATTTTTTAAAATTATAACCTAAAAAATATAAAAATTCATATATGTACAATTAAATTTATATGTATTTTTAAAACATGCTGTAGAACAAATTATTTTGATAAGTTCAATTTTTAGCGTGTTTATTGAAATTCATCGCCTATTCCCAGTCCTGTTTCGGTCAAAATCGCTGGAATCATCGTGATCGATTTAAGCGGCTTTCATTGTATTTAAATACCCAGCATCACTAATTCACTAGTATGTGCGCACATGTGGTACAGTATAGGGCGGTTTACAGCAGCAACGTACGAGTTAGATATCCCAAATGAAATGTACCCCAAAACACGACGACAATGTATAAGGAATCTATAGAAAATATTCGTCCGAATATCCTGCTGCATGCTGTCTAATTATATCCCTCTAAAATACATTACAAAATCATTAATAGTGAAAACTCCCGTGAAGCTGTTAATTACTCCTGACTTCAGTTTGCAAGTACTGGTTAATTAGCCAGGTTTTATAATAATCGTTGTTGATAACATTTTAACGCTATGGGATCATGATTTCATGGCCGATTGCACAAGCTCTTTAGTCTCACGTTAAATTATTTTTTCTTTTTGCATCCGAAATTCCGAATCCGACTATCGGAGACCCCATACATGTACAGTAAAACTTGGAAAAATAATCACCTTTGAATGGTGACCTCCTGTTTATGCTGACCACTTTTTAGGGTTTTATAGTGTACATTTCCTTCATAAAAATTCTCTGTCTAGTGACCAACTGTCTATTGTGTACAGTGACCAGTGTGTGCTGTCTTTTTTGCAATTTTTACACTGCCAATGTACCTTATAAAGTGACCAGAAAACAGATGAGTCACCTTACATCCTGCCTTAACCCCAGTGGTTCTCAAATAATTCAGCCAATCATGTTATTCAGATTGAAAAAATCACTGAAAACATGATCAAAAGAAGCAAAAAGCATTGAAAACAAGGAAATTTGATCCTTTTTTCTTTAAAAAAAAACCAATAACAAATGTGCAATAAGGAAATAAATATACTGTATGTAATGCACATGGACATAATGATTCTGTACTTTTTTGGTTTTGTGGTTTTTTACTACATGTATTACAGTTTACATGTACAAGTACAGTGTACATGTTCATTTTAATTTAATTCAGGCATTCTTTGTATAGTGACTACCTGTGTACAGTGACCAACATTGCATTTTTTGTTGGTGGCCACTCGTAACAGGTTTTACTGTATGTCATCTTCCTCGATTGGAAGTGATGGCCATGGGGTTTACCGGCGATCCCTAGGAGAAGGACAGGATGGGAAAGGAATTCAGTCTTGGCCGATTTATATGGGAACTATCCCAGCATTCGCCTAAGGCGAATTTTTGGAAACCATAAAAAACCACAATGAAGATAGCCGACCCAGGAATCGAACCTGGGTCTACCGGTATCGAATGCTAGGTAAGAATGCTAACCACTCCGCCACCTTGCTCGGTCTCACGTTAAATAAACTACCTCAGTTGCCAATACAGTGTATAAAGTTGAGGAGCTTTTAAGTTGGTCGATGCAATCATGCAACCCTTTATTTTAATGTACAAATATACATACACATCAGCGCATAAAACTTCAATAAATTGGTTATATATTTCGAAGGATCGACCAAAACTGCTTTCAATTTAATTCCCTACAGTCAGCACATTTAGTGCCATGTTGTAGGGGGGTATTACAACAAGTAAAATCGGACTAGGAGTCCGAATCACCATATATCCCAAGAGCATGTTAATTAAATTGGATTTCCCTAAGCTTTAATCGCCGTTTAATTAAGGTCAACCTCAGTTTGGTTTAGTCTACTGCGATGGAAATTGTAAATCCTCATCCTGTCTTTATATACTATAGGTGCTATTTCAGTTCATAAAATTTAGATAAAACCTCGTTAACACCTTCCACTTCCTCAAGATGGCAAAAACATGGCAATAGCAAGACCTTGCCACTTTTTAATTATCGACTAAAGGATTTAGTGACTAAAGGATCCAATTGGCGTCAAGATAATTGTGCTACATAAGCTAGTTAATACATGTATATTAGTAAGAGTTTTTGCTACATTTGTTCATATCACCCATTTCAATATCAAAATGGTTTGTTTTTTATCCCAGCCTCGTACGAGTATGCTAATCTGGTACCTCGCTGCAGATTGTTGAGCACATTCTTTAGCCCAGTACACACTATACGCCAACCCCAACTTCAAACCTCCAACTTAAAAAGGTTGCAGCGTGAAGGAAACCAAATTCAGCAAAGTCATGAAACTAGTTGTGATAAACCGAGCGTACACCCTGCAACCAACCTGGTTGCAACTCCATTAATGACCATTATAACCTATCACAATTGTGGAAATGCTTATTTGATCACTGTATACGATGAACCAGTAGCAAAAATAAGGTATCTTCCGCAAAAGCATGCCTTAAAAATCCACCAACGTTTTGCAAGGTTATAGAATACAATTTGTATACCGAGTGTTGAAAAAAGGAATATACATTGTACTACCTTCATAACTGTTAAATATATGAACAATTCTAAGATAAACCTCCGAATCGGTGAGCACGTGTAAGGGTACGGCCATAACAAACCTTGTTTTCCAGTCTCAGGCGACCGGTAATAACCGGTCTACATTGGCGCCAACAAGCGGAATAAGAATTACGGCATGCGTTTAAATGAGGGCGCACGCAAAGAAAGCCTAGCCGAAACAGGCCGACTTATTACCCTTATCAACAATGTGTGAAAAGTAAGATGTGCTCTCTTCTGGTATTCCCCCTTGCGACTTCAAATATTTCGCAATAAATTCCTTAAGCTGAATAGCAAGTATTGAATCCATATAGAGTAAAATCTGTTAAGAGTGACCACCAAAAAAAATAGTATGTTGGTCACTGTACACAGGTGGTCACTATACAAAGAATGCGTGAATTGCATTAAAATAATGAACATGTACTGTACACTGTACTTATACATGTAGACTGTAATAAATGTAGTAAAAAACCACAAAACCAAAAAAGTACAGAAACATCATGTCCATGGGTTAAAGTAAAAGGTAATGTGACTCATCTGTTATCTGGTCACTTTATAAGGTACATTGGCAATGTAAAAATCGTAAAAAAGATAACACACACTGGGCACTGGTCACTATACAGAGAATTTTTATGCAGGAAATGTACACTAGAAAAAACAATACACTAAAAAGTAGTCAAACATAAACAGGTGGTAACTTTTCCAGGTTTTCCTGTACTGTGAACCAATGTAGTTTTAACCCTGGAGCCTTTGGGGAATACCATACTTTAGAAATGCCTGGGTTTTTAGCTATACTCAACAATTATCCAAGCACATTCATTAAAGCATCTAAAAATTGCTATTTTAACTTTTTGGACATTGCCATGAGGCTATTGGTGCGAGTAAATAGGAAAAACAATTCATAAAAATCTCACCAACTTGCCATCACTCGCAAGGAAACGTTGAAAAACGCTGGAAAAGTTTCTATTCCTTGGATGAAGAAATTAAAACAATCCTATATTTGAAAATTTGCATTTACTCGTACAATTTTTATGATGATGACATCTGATAAGTAATAGTACATCTAACGTAAATATAAAATTTGGGACAATTTATAAAAGGTGATATACAGTATGAAAATGCATCTACACTGTACATGTACATGTATAAAAGCATAAAACTTTATAAATCGGTTACATAGTATTTTGTACGTTTCTCGATATTACAATCCTTATAAAATACCGAACAAATGAAATAACACGTGATGCAATAACGACACTACCGCAAAAGGTGCCAGATTGATTTTTAGTACTCGTTTACTAACGACAGGTTGCATCAAGCACTTGTTATTGTTATCGAGACCAGAGCAAGGTTGTTTCACTACCTACTAGAGGTATTACATGTTTTTAAGGTCGTTAAGGGAGTTTAGCCGGTACTCTAAAGCTATAATCTGAAAACAAACAATATAAATCTGAGCCTAATTGGATGGAACAAGTAATTACTCCGCAGACTGATATTATGGCATACAGTGTGAATATGACACATTATTATGACATCGCGTGGTGACATTGCCAATGCAGAGAAAGGAGAAACGTTTTCTGTATTTGATGGTATGAAATAAATATTGCAATCTTAGGCAAAATTATGCTATAGGGGAAAACCGTATTCCCAAAAATTCAAGATTAAATGTAATTTTTTAAAATAAATTTCTAAATTGTTGGAAAAGCTTGAACAATTTTTTGCCACCAGGGCGGCGCCTCCGGTCCATTTTCATATTGATGCTCTGATGTGGTGCGCATTTTTTATCTCGATTGAGCGAACCTGGTGAGAAGCGAATTCTGGTAATTGAAATTTTTAAATGTTCGTTAATTTTACCAGTTGTTGCAATGATGGGTGATTTCGTTTTGGTACGTTTTTTTTTAAAGGTCTCCGCGTGAACGATCTCGGTGTACCTGGAGAGTCTAAAAGGAGAAAAGGCAAATCTTCATTGCTAGGTCATGGGGTCTTTTTATTTAAGGATAGAAACATACTTTGCATATACTGTAAAAAATGACTATGTTTTTATAACATTTATGCACTTAGCCATGCACTTAAGGTTTCCGTAAAATTACGAAGTGTTTCAGAAATAACTATGATAAAACAATCACTTTCATCTTCCAAATTTTGCCTGATGCATAAAGTTAACAAATGAAGGCACCGAACATTGTTTCGGATTATTACGCTTAATTTTAGTTTTTCAGTCTTCTGAAAGTTATAGAAAAAAAATCTACCCACCTCTTTCTACCGATATTACTCCATTCCAGAAGGCGTCTCGTTATTATTATACAGTTCCGAATCATTTTCCTCCTCCAAATAGCAGTCGACGATTAGGCTGCGTGACCGCAATTCGTACTGATAGTTCTTGGTAGCGCTGTCCATCTTCTCGTAGTAGACCTTCTGCAGCTCAACCTGTCGGAACACCAAGTTGCCCACATTATTGTTAATGCAGAATTTCGGACACGTGACCTCGTAGAAGAACGAAGGAATATCACCTGCCTCCAAAGTGATTTTGTTTATCGTCACGTTCCCGCAGTCGAACTTCTTCTTGTTGATCTTGACTAACATTTGTTCGTTCTCGTCCTCCATCTTTCTCCTGAACTTCGTCGCATCTTCCTCGCTGATGGCCACGCTGATCTTCAGCGGCTTTCCGTACAACTTTTTTTCGATTTTTGCAATCGAGTTGTCAGTAGAAAACGCGTTCATGTTATTTCGAGATCGTTGCATGAAATTATCTATCCCGTTTTTGGCGATCGGGGCGCATCTTGGGGCCGTCAGCATCAGAGCGGTGAGGACGACTTTGAAAAGCATGACGGAGACTAATGGAGCCATGAAATAAACGATTGCAGTAGCAGTTTTAGATGAACAAAATTTTGCTAAAAGGCTTGTTCGTCGCAGTCTTTGTCGATCAAATGCATTTTCTGCTCACGCTCTCTTCGAATTTTATACTTTTGCCCCCTTCCTGTCGCATTTCCGACTCGGACTCGCCAATCCAGACGCTCTCGATCTAGGCGGCGCTGTTGGCAGGGACCAATCTTGATTTTTCTAGACTCAACTCGCAGCTGGCGATCTTGAGTCTCTCCATCAAGGTGTTAATTTAAGTAGCCATTGCCCCCCTCCCTCCACTATTCCCTGTCTACCCACATTGTGTCCGGTGAAACAGAACCCCTCCACCGAATTAGTTTTGGGATGCGAAATTGCATACGAAGACAGGGCTCACGGTCCCCAGGGAGATAGAGTGCCGTCGATAAAGATCAATTAAAGCAACGCTATTGTTCTTGGCTAGTTCAGCTGGAACTTCCAAAAAACAATATAGCGCCGTTTGAATATATCTTTATCGACATTTGCAAAAACCCTATAGAAGTTAAATCGTCATAAATTATTAGGTAAAAAATAACTAATTTGCCAGAAATCAGCAAAATTCTACCATTATAGGAGGATGTTCACAAACTTATTTAATGAGATTTTGTTATTTATTAATTTAAAATTAACTTATTTCTAAAAATGTCTGGTTGTTGTTATATAACCCATATAATGGAGGTGTTATTATAATACATGCACTTTAAAAGATCTGCACCATCGCGCCCCAGCTTTGGGGCGCAAATTGAACGCAGATATCTGCGTGATGATCACTGTGCTTGGTGGCGCCACTGCATGCGTTATGCTAGGTGAAACATTCGCGTAAAACCTTGCACTGTAGTTGCACATGCGCATTAGCATCTCATCATGAGTGCAGGACACGTTTTTACGGTACATAGGCGGCATACAATCGATAGCTCCACTTTTGACCAACAGTGATCCGACGTGTGCCACCCTGTGTCTTACAAGCCTGCTTGCTGATTACTTTATACTTGTTACTTGCAAGCTCAGCCTGGATCCGCTAAGCTCTCACCCGGTGCACCCTCACTTAAAACGCGTGCCGCATTCTTATCCCACTGTTTAGCGCTAGTGTTCGCCGGGTGGCAAGCGACTGGAACAAGCGTCCTGTCTGCTCTTACCCTTACAATGTGTACTGTTATTATCAATCCCAAAGTTCAAAATTTTGATATTTGGAATGTGTGCATGGCAGAAAAGCTCGCTGCGATTTCTCGGGAAATGTCTGTGCGAACATTCCTGCCATGCATACGTGCAATGCATGGTGCCAAAAATGTAAACTGTAACTTTGTAATTGTAATTGCTGCAAATTCAGACATTTTACTTTTATATACTAATTTTCCCACTATTTTCCACTTTTTGATTAGAATTTTTTTTAATATCGTATAATCTTAACAGATATACATGTACATTACTGCATATGTTATGACCTTACTGTAAATTTTCACCTGAGCATATGAATTGAGTTTCTAATTAATTTCCATTATTCTCATAAAACGCTTATTATTTTCCAAATAAGTTTATTAAATCAACTATTGTAGAAATTACTGGGTATATGGAAAAAGAGTTCATGATTTGATGTAAACTTGTATATTTCATCTAAGTATATTTGAATTGCATTTCCATAACTTGGTGTAAGCTCTTAATTCATTCTCACGAAAGCCCGAGATTTACAGTAGATACTATGTGTTTGATCATTAAATAAGATGCAGCACATGTACATAGTATAAGTAATACAGTGAAAACCGCTTAATTCGATCACATCAGAACGCATTTTTTCCCATGCTGCCCCATGTTAAAAAAAGCCGCTTAATTCGATCATATTGCCACGTACATGTCTGCATAACGCAAAGGCGCGAAACAGTCTTGAGCAGCTTTCATACAAGCACGGACACGTTTGGTCAACGTGCCTGCGAGCATCTAATGCATCAGCGGCTGTACTCATATGGATTTTCTGCGTTCTTTAGAAAATGAGATTTCAGCCGTTACGTAAATACATATTTACGATTAAATATATGCATTTTTAAAATATAGAACAAATTATTTTGATAAAGCGGTTTTCACTGTATAAATTTATGACAATATCCATGCACACTTTCTCATGAGCATTTAATCGCCCCCAAATCTCTCATTTGTCCTGTGTCTCCCTGTCCGTCTTGGCTGTCGCACCCCGTAACGGCTAACTTAAGGCATTTCTTTGGAATTGGTCCCCAGCCTTGTCCGTTGTTCCTTATGGGGTGTTTCCTTTCGGCTGCTCCGTCATAGTTTTGTTCTTGCTATGGGGTCAGGAAGTTCCCACCCCGTGTGAATGCTCTATGATTTGAAAAATTTTCAAACTTTTCCATGTTTTTCGGGGACAGATTGGCAAACTTTTTTTGCATTTTCTTAGTACAAATTTGCCAAATTTTCAAACTTATCGTAATTTGAATTTTCAAGATTTCCAACCTTTTCCAAGAATAAATTTGCAAAACCGTCCACATTTTCTGCTAAGAAATTTTAAAAATTTGCTCATGCTAATTTTGTAAAAAGTTCAATATTTTTCCAAATATCGATGTCAATCCGATTTTGTGAATTCTGGCGATATCTTGGGAATGCAATGCTATTAAAACATTGTTCCTTTTTTAATGAAAACACACTTATCATATTTTTTGAAAACTATTTATTGATTATTATATTTATAATGCTGACATTTCAGTATATACATGTAGGTCCACGATGATAAAATTGAGGTTTAGGCCGAGCTTTATAGCTATAAACAAATACAATTCTATATACCTTCTACAATTATAAAGGTACATCCATTTAATAAATACTATTTCACACATAAATAACAGTAATAAAAATGTGCAGTGCAATATACATTAAAACATAAATAATTTAAAAAGTTTCAATATTTCGAAATCTGTTACAGATTACACGTATACAAATGCAAGACTGTGTTTTTGTACTTTTCTCGTTTTTACAAAATTATATCAGGATTTTTGAGCAAATAGGACCACGTGCGCTTATTTTGTTTTTTCTTTTTTCACAGCGGTTAATCCTTGACTAGCATGGTATGGTTGGTGCAATCCACCTTAGTACTAAAACTGGTATTTCGCTATATCCTAGAGTCCTTCATTTCATCATTCGAATAATTAAGAGATAGATTATCAACGAATAAGTCATTTGTGCTATCACCATTTGCTACAGTATTTTTCTACCAGGACGGCGTCTCTTGCTTGTTTTCGAGGTAATGATAAAGAAAGAATCCTTGACAGACGTGAGTGAACCTGGTGGTGTTATAGTTCTGGTCATTTGGAATTTTACGAAAATCTTTCCAAATTTCAACAAACTACAAGTTGTTGAAATATAGTCATCTTAAGTTAGCTTTCTACCAACGTTTGCTATTTTGGCCCACTAGCGGTCACTGCATGGGTGAAAATATCCGAAAGTTCGGTTTCCTCCTCCAAGCAGCATCCCACGACCTGGCGACGAGACCACACTTCGAACTTGTCGATCTCGGTGGCGTTGATCAGCTTCTTGAAATAGATCGTATCCATGACAACCGATCTAAACACCCGATTGCCCATATCATCGCCAGTGCAGTTTTTAGGACACGTGACATTGTAAAAGAACGAGGGAATGTCATCTGTCGTCAAATTGACTTTGGTGATCGTCACGTTGCCGCAGTCGAACGTCTTGTTGCTGATCACTTTGAACAGTTCTTCGGTCGCGTCCTCCATCACGCCCCTGAGCTTCTTGGCATCTTCGTCGCCGATGGTCACGTTTACCCTTAGTGGCTTCCCGATCAAATCGCTGGAAAGCGAATTGAAGTATTCTTCGCTTTTGAACGCCGTTTCATCAAGTTTTTTGCTAACGGCATTGGCACGGTTCTCCAGCGGTACGCCGCTGTTGAGTCGCTGATGCACATAGCGGTTGCTGGACGGAGCACCACTAATGGCCATCGGCATCAGAGCGAAGGCGACGAGGAATGCGACGGAAAAGACCATGGTTAAAAAAGTTACTGATGAATGAACTTAATGGAGCTACTCGTCTCTTTCCTAATTGTCGCTGGAATGCATTTTCCACTCATACTCGCTGAACTTTTATACGTTCAACTGCGGAACTTTTCTCAACTATACGAGGAAGTTGCGGAAACGCAGCCGGACTCGAAGCGGAATTTTCGGTGTCGGACTGACGATTGGCGATTTGGGTTTTTTCGTTTCGAATATTTAGGATGGAGAGAAGCAGACAAATGGACTCCTATACGTTTCCTTCCTTTCGCCCACATACATGTACAGTATCTCAGGCCCGAAGGATATATGATCCTGACTGCGTTAATAATTGCAGGTCACCATTTTGGTACCACCTAAATATTGGCACGCGATATATACGAATCAGAAATGGACGAGCTGAACTTCCGGGGAGTTTTCGAGTCAAAAAGGGCTTCTTTGGTGTTGAAATGCAGACATTGAGCAACAATTTCCGAGCCGTTAATGGTAAAGCAATTATTTACGAGTCAGTGCATGAAACTGTGAAACTAGAGTAATGAGTAATAATTGAACAAATTACGTATCAATTAACTTTGTACACTAGCCTCTCGATTATCCGGGAAAGGTAGGCGATCGAATGCCCGAAAGATGGATTTTTGTCAACACTTATCGGCCTTCCGGTCCTAATTTTAAACAGACTATATATTTTAGCGGATTGCACCAATATTTCTACACGTGTCCCATTAGAAAAACTAAAGATCTTCATTGTCACCTAATTGCCAATAAATTACCATTTTTTCTTCTCCAAAAGCAACAAAACCCAACAAGCGTTTAAAAACCATGGAGTCTGAAGGTCAATTGAAAAGTTTAGGACAAGTTTCCGAGTTAGCAATGGCTCTTTGGCAAAATATTTTCTAACAAATTCTAATGCAATCTTGTTCCTTTCACTTCCTCATTACGTGTACATTTACATATAGAATGACCTTATACATGCATTTGCCTGTTTTTAAGTTGTATCAACAATTAATGTTGATACAACTATTGATACCGCCATATTGCCTTGCGGTACAGTACATTGTACATTTAAATCTACTTATCCAGTTATCTTCCTACCTGGATATGATGAAAATGCATATTAACAAAACACGTGATTTGCACTGTAATTTAGAACTACCTATACTGTATGTATAGATAAAATCATGTTTGCGACATTTCAATCGACAATATCGACAACCCAAGAAACAAATCTGCAAATAAAAATAAATTGAGATACTGCATGCCCACGAATTAAGACGATCCGCATGGTGCATTGTGGGTACACATAACCGACAAGACGATTGGTATATACTTTCGGAGTCTCGTTGGTTCCAGTCTATAACACCAACGGGTCCTGCCCCTTGGCTGAACAGTTAACCTTTTAGTGGTACGAAGCACCCCATATTTAGAAGTTAGATTTGCACCTTAAATTCACGTCTTTTTTTTTCTTGAAATAAGTTGTTTGGTTCAAAATGCACTGCCAGTCCACAAGTTCTCCGCATCCACCCACGCGAAGAATGAAAAGAAAATGTGGAAATGTCCCAACATATGATGACCAACGAGGTAAATTTATTTTATAATTATAGTTAACATTGAGGGCGGTCAATGGCAAATTGGTCGGACCTTAACGGTATTTTGGAGATTTTATTCCGTTGATATGTTTGTTAATTTTAAGAGATAAAGGGCTTATTTCCAAGAGAAATGAAATGACAGTGCCGGGTTTATCCCTAACGGGATTTTTTCTTCTATAACTTCAAAAATGATCTTTTTGGGAATTGAAAACGAAGAAGGAAGGAAGTTATACATTCTGTAATCGTAACAGATATATGACTTGCGGTGGGCCATTTTTCTTTTTCGTTCTACATAATTCTACATAAATTTATCTGTTTCCAAATATACAGTGGATATGATTAAATCATTAAATAATGAAATTTAGTTTACTATCCATGTATCGTTTTCTTGTTGTATTGGTGTATAATTGTTTTTCCCATGCAAAAAAAAATGACGTTTTAGAAATGAGAGCGTCTTGTATAATATAGGAATCATGCAAATGCGGGCTTTTCATAAATGCACATTTTTTGGTAATCTAAAGGCACGCTGTTAGCAGCGTTATTTTTCATTTGTTCGTCGCCAGTCAATTTAATTTTAATGGTTGTAATAATGGGTCTACATGCATGTATAACTGGCAACTCGCCAGATGAAAGTTCAGTAAGACTGCACTGCTTACCGGTCATATTCTGAAGCAGAAATAGGTCCGCATATATGTCATGGCACAGCATTTTTGTCATTTTGCGATCGGATTATGAATTCCTCGTGGAAGTTTATTTCGAAGGGTAAAACCGTTGTTCTCAACTTATAAGGCATTTAGTTAGCTATCTCCAATTTCCCCGCTTTAACACCCACATGCAATAACGGACTAAACGCGGACACATGTGGACTTCCCAAAAATGTTCAGTTTACCGCGGTGCCCCGAAGAGGTTAGAACCGGAACATTTTCTGCTCCTTTTTCGAATTTTATCAACTTATTTGGAAAACTACATGTACAGGTATATGCATGTTTTTAAAAAATTTAAACACTTTCTATGGATGGAATGCCGTGCTTCATAAAAATGCAATTAGAGTAAATTGCATTTATTTCAAATCTATTTAAAGTATAGAATTTCCTTGGCCAGTCCGTTATCAGTAGGGGTACTCACAAACTTTGCAAATCGCACTTAATCAGTCGTGAAGTCACGCGTGTAAAATCCACACAATAATGGGTTAAAAAAAATTCTCTCAATATTATAGCCGCATTCAAACCTATTAATACATTCCTGTTGCTCACCTGACTTCACGATTGCCAAAGTGCGATTACCAATGTTCCCCTATTGTTTTACGCATGACGACAAATTGAACATATATAAAATATTCTCAAAACTATATTTTGAGAAAAGTACATGTGCAATGTACAGTATGTCATAAGATAGTCACGAAGTTCAACGATTTATTAAAATATACGATTTTTTTTCATTCGGTAAAATGCTGATTTGCCTGTCATTTTGAACATTTTTAAGAGTACGCCGTCAACGTGACAACTGTTATGGCGTCCATTTTATCGCGTCATATTACGAGTGGAGATCCTGTTTCCAGACTTAAAAAAGGATGAAGATAACTATCTCAATTATGGTTAATTTTCAGCTGCTTGCGAAGAATGTTGCTTCGGTAAGCGACGACAAATAGAACGTCATTAGCGACAAAATGTTCATGGAAGTTGGTTGCTTGGATGTGTGAATTCATATTAGGAAAATATTAGATCTAGAATGCCTATTGTCGTAGTTTTATGCGGATAATTCTATAAAATGAATGACAGGTTAAAATCATAGGTTAGTGTGGAAAGAGAGTCAGTAAAGCTAAATGTTTTGTATTTCTGGTGTATACTCAAACATTTTAATAACAGTTAATCGTATTAAAAATTGTACTCAAGAATAAAATCCCACGTATTCTATCTACAGAATAGTTTTTTTTCTGAAACTGACACACTTCCTGGGGTTATTGATTATTAAACGCAGACAAAATGTCTTAGGACAAATAATGTGGTATGGGTTTTTTATCCTTTTTCAACCGGACACTTTACAATAAACGTTTACATACTCTATGGCATCTTTTAAAAGGTGAGGATGAACTTTACTATTGCACCTCATGCTTGCGTCAAACGTGTCATTGTTACAATGTATCAATTATGTCGTTATGTCAATATATTGTTTAGTTAAGGACGTGCTGGTGGCCCACGGTATCGCAGCATCATAAATTTTCCTCCCCCGCACCGTTAGGAAAGAATGAAGAAAATTTCCAACCCATTGATGAATGACGTGGTTAATTTGGTTGATATTTGCTAAACAGTGAGATCGATAATTACGTATCAACAATGAAGTAGCCATGTTTGAATTACATCCTGGGGAATTTATTTATTTCATTGTTTCGTGTCTTTGATTTTGAGGATGTAAATTTGGATGTTTTCTCCGGGATTGCTTGTGTCATTTGGAACATGCACAAATAACTTTCTAAAAATAGGTGCTTTTCGTAAATGGTTATCTTTAATAGAAGAAATCCTTTTATTAGCTTTTTGAAATATTTTTTCCTGGTGATTTGTTTTGAACTGTCAAACTCGCTAATGATGCTGCCACTACTTGTATACAGTATGTATAACATCTGAGTGAGGATATTTGTATCAAATGTAAAACAAATATAGTATTCAGGCAAAATGTTTCATTAAAAGATGATCGCGCAGTCAACAACAGATCATGCGGTTTTTGAATTATTATACCAACTAATTTAAGATACTAAAGTACATACTGTATATAAATAACCCATGTTTTTTAAAGAGAGGATTCGCCTCATTGCAACTTTTACTTGTTTCTGATGATAAACTCGTCTCATCTATATCTTAAGTTCCCCTTAAGGGGGATCGAAACCCCTCCCGGTAGGGGTCGTTCAGAAATTTCTGAACACATGGTGCCAATGGTGGAGCTATC
>JAQGAO010004518.1:0-15034 GCA_034697705.1 Ommatoiulus sabulosus
TTGGCCAATTGAAAAAATTGTGTTTCTAACAATTCTGATTTTTTAGATCTCCGTAACATGTATTCGCTATTAAAGCCCGTATCGAGTGGACTGCTTATATTGATACAGGAAGTTCAAAGTCACTTCAAGAGCAAAGGCAAGGAAGCAGTGACTAACCTTAAAGGCGATAACGTAAGTCTCATTATAACGTTTTTTATATAAACTGAATTATAGTTGTGTCATAATGGTTTTTTTTAAAACTCTATAGGTGCCTGCTCAATTCGTAGAAAATCTCCTAAAACTTCACCGGACGTCTTACGAATTAATTAAAGATGTTTTTCAAAGTGATCATCAGTTTGTTGGAGCACTAGACAAAGCTTGTGCTGCAGTTATCAATCATCGGACTGACAAAAAGCAACTCTGTCGATCTCCCGAATTGGTTAATAGCTTTTTTTTAATATTGTCAGTAGATCTTAAGTGATGTTGTCACTGGTCATCATTAAATATGGGTTTCATGTTTTCTTACCAAAACTAGTTGGCTAAGTATTTCGATTCACTTCTGAAAAAGAGTGCCAAAGGAACGTCCGAGTCTGAAACTGATGACAAATTAGCCAGTTCTATTACGGTTATTAAGTACATAGATGATAAGGATGTGTTTCAAAAGGTATGTTGGAGGTACATCATTATAAACTTTACACCTTTTGCCTTCTTTTTACTTTAATTATAACTAGCTGTACCCGGCCACGCGTTGCTGTGGCTTGGATAATCGGTTAATCGGACATATTTTGTTAAACATATTGATCGGACATAATTGGTTAATCGGACATTTTTTTAAAGATTAATTAGGAATAATCGGCTAATCGGATTAACCTGCCACACACATACACACAAACACACCCACATACATGTACATCAGCATACACAGACACATAGACACACACACATCAATTTTTATATATATAGATTAAGGTGAATGGGAAGGCTGAGGTTGTGATGCATAATATTTTAAAGCTAATAGAGTATTAAATTTGTTTAGACAATTTTTAAATTATCACTTAAGATCGTAAAAATATCAAACTGATTTTTTGGATTATGATATTTGTTTTATTTCCTGACTTTATTTAAGTGGTTGACATTTTACTAGTTACTTATTCATTTTTCTGTTTTCAGTTTTATGCGAGAATGTTAGCGAAGCGTTTAATTTATGGACAGTCATTGTCAATGGATATTGAAGAGGGAATGGTTGATAGACTGAAGGTAATTCAATACATTTCCTTATTTCTGAGCTAATTATTGCTAGTTTCAATCGCTATTTACATCGTTTTACAATAATCTATTTCATTACAGCAAGAGTGTGAATGGGAATTTACAGATAAACTGCGTACGATGTTCACCGACATGACTGTCAGCTCAAATCTGAATAAGAAATTTATCGATCATCTCAGAAATTCTGAGTCGGAATTGGCGATTAATTTTTCTATATGCGTTCTGCAAGTAAGGATCTGTTCTTAATTTTATACTCTTTACTTTAACAATTTCTCGTATGCGTTCATATGGTTTTTAAATGAATGTGAATAGCAAAAGCAACGTTCTTTTATTACCATTTACCATAACTCATTTTCCAGTTAAGCTAAAGAATTTGAAATTTCCGTTTAAAGTAAAACGGTAAAGGGTGTATGACCTTTAATGGTATATTAATCGATGAAACTAACTTTCACTGCCATTCTTTGCAGACTTGTGCATGGCCTCTGAGTCAGAGCATTCTCACCCCGTTTGCAATTCCCAAGGAGTTAGAAAAAAGCGTACACCTGGTTAGTATAGGATCACATTTTGTTATTGTTGTTATTGCTTTTAATATTTTCTAGCCTTTACTCTTGTTTTTTATTCTTTTCAACTTTTCAGTTTGAGAAATATTATGGTTCTCAGTATAATGGTCGAAAGTTAACTTGGCTTCATCATTTGTGCACCGGTGAGTTGGTACTAATTTCTAGACGTGGTCTTTGTTAATTTATGGTCAAGCTTAATGAATATCACCCTTAATTTCTCGTCACATTCTTTCGTTTAGCTGAATTAAGACTTTGTTATTTAAAAAAGTCGTACTTGGTGACGATGGGAACCTATCAGATGGCTATCTTGTTGTTATTCGAATCCTCCGATTCTCTGACGTATCGAGAGATACGAGAAAGTACGAGTTTAAATACTGAGCAACTCGATCGAACTTTACGAAGCTTGATCGAAAGTAAAGTTCTGATTTCATCTCAGGTACTGCCCGTTTTTAATGGCCATTTTGTTTCGTGAAATTTATGATAAAGAATTAATGTGACTTTGAATATAATTTAAACTAGGCTACTCTTAGTGAAACAGCTGATTTCAAATTGAACTTGGATTTTACCAACAAACGAACTAAATTTAAGATTACTACATATGTTCAAAAGGAACACCAACGGGTAAGTTGAAGTTTTTTCTGGCGTTTAATGTGAATATGGTCATAACGTAACCTTTGGTTTTGTAAAATGTAAAATTAGGAAGTGGAGCAGACAAGGGCTTCAGTAGATGCAGACCGCAAACTATATCTTCAAGCATCGATTGTTAGGATAATGAAGTCACGGAAATTGCTGCGGCACAACGTCCTCATTGAAGAGGTAATTGTCAATGATATTCGAAATAATTTCAGTATTTAAATATATTATGAAAAGTGATATTCCATATACTACTAACACGGTTTTGTATTTTTTTTAAAATGTTCCAAATCTGATCAAGTTTAATATTTTTCTTAACAGGTGATAAATCAGTCAAAAGCAAGGTTTGCTCCTAGCATCCCAATGATAAAGAAATGCATCGAGACCTTAATCGACAAGGAGTATATTGAACTTACTGCTAAATCGACTGATGAATACAGCTACGTCGCATAGTTTACTTAATTACTATTGTATCATTATTTTGATTTTTAATTGAATCTATGCGTAAGTTTTGATTTTTATCACTTGTGTGAATGACATCTTTTATTTCCTTGATCACGCTTGATTTAAATAAACTACTGTAGAAACGGGTATATTCTGTGCATTTGTTTCTTTATATCCTGGGCTGTGTTTGCGTACTATGCCAGCGTTTGTTTGAAGAAAGAATAGTTTCCCTTGTTTAAAAAAAAAACATGAAAGTAAAACGTGATTCAGTTCCGGTATTTAAGTGCTGTAACGTTATGTGTTGCACGTGTATCTCATTGTTATGTACCAATGCATATTCTGTAATACGATAATTTTTAATACTTATTGTGTCCGTATCACCTTATCCAGGTTACCACCAGACCTGGAAAACCTGAAAAAGTCAGGAAACTTGAAAAAGTCTGGAGAAGTCAGGGAATATTATTTTGAAAAAGTCAGGGAAATTCATTGTAGTCATGTTGTTGTATTTCAAACTTGATGCTTTTACATGGTTAGCTCAAGGCCCATTTTCTGAGTAAACATTTCCAAATTTTTCCACGTTTTCTGAGTACAAATTTGCAAAATTCCCCACGTTTTCTGAGTGCACATTTTCAACGCTTTCCAAGTATAAACTGCAAAAATTACCGCGTTTTCCGAGTACAAATTTGCAAAACTTTCCACGTTTCCCAAGGACAAAATTTTAAAAAATTCCCATGTTTTAAGAGAACAAATTTTCAAAATTTTCCGCACTTTCCCAGTACATTTTATTTAAAAAAATTTTTAAAACATAAATTTTTTATGTTTGTTTTTAAAATTGTCATTAGCAAATTTTTGACAATTTAGTTGGTCAGGGAAATTTTTTTTAAACCCTGTAAAAGTCAAGAACGTTGAAAATAACATTTTGGGGGAACCCTGTTATCATTGTCATCTTGAATACAGTACAATGTATACACTACAAATTTTAAAAGTGGTTAATAATAGGCCTAAAGACTATTCAGTAAATCTTTATTGGTCATTCATTACGATATAAAATATGGTCTCCCAATTGGAAGATTACTATTTTCAGTAAATGTATTGTCGTCGGTGATATTTTGAAGAGCAAATTAATTCTTTTAACAGGTGAAGCCGCGTACATAGTATTTCTTAACAAATACGAACTCTATTATGCAATATTCACTTTAATAGAAGCATTGTACTCCATCACTCTCTAGAAACCAATATGTAGGTTTTTTTATAGTGGGATGATTTATCCAAAATCAGCTCAAGTGTCTGTAAAATATTATCATTTTGTCGGTTTTTAGGTCCAACAGAAATCTCAAGCAAGGGGTGGGACATTTATGAAAAATAATTTTGAGAAAACCTGTTCCTATGAAAGACTTGTACTTGAGTCAAAGAAAAACGGAATAGCGATGCAAAACACTTATCATGTATTTCTCTGGACTTGTATAGTATACGATGACAAGCGAAAAACTTAGGAAAATCCAAGGTTTATTATTATAGAAGACTCCATGGCAATACTCAAAATACGATAAAATCTCAAAAACCTAACATTATCGCAAATATAATTAGAAAAAGAGTACAGCATAATTTTTCAAATTTCTCAAGCGTTAATTTTAAACATTTAATAAAACATTATATAAAATTTAACGAAATAAAAAACGTTATTTTAAGAAGAGCCATTCGGTGATCAAACGAAAAGTAACTGCACCCGTTTGGATAATCAGGATTCTACCGTTAACAGGGTACCCCCAAACCTGGAAAACCTAGAAATTAAGTCAGGGAACTTGAAAATGTCTAGAAAATTCAGGAAAGAATGGCTTATTTTGAAAAAGTCAAAGAGATTCAGATTCAACGTAGTCATGTTGTTGAAACAAAACATCATTTTGTTTCATCATGTTGTTGAAAGATTATACTCCGCGGACTAATACTTCTTTAGTTCACAAAGAAGGAATAGTAGGCTTATTCTGGGGACTTTTAGTTCTTTTTTGAAGTCTTCAAAGTGACGTTGCCAGTAGCAAAAATTAAAAAGGACATGCATGTTTATCCTCCTTAATGTTTGCGATTGGCGGCCAATTTTGTTCAAATTGTTTATCTAATCGCCGTTTTTTTTGTTAATTTATGAATTTAAAAAAATATATGTAGGCCTACACTATTTAATTGTAATTTCGTTAATTTTATTTCATGAAAATATATCAGGGACCATATACTTTTAATTCAAAAAAAATATCATCGAATTTCTTCAAAACTTCACATATGCTGCCACACACGATACATGTAGGCCTACATTATATTTATTGCGTGATAATTTTTTTTAATATACGTGATACATTTAATTTTTCATTAATAAAAACAACGACAAATATATGTATACAGTAGATCGTGGCTGCATGTCAAGTTTTTTTCAAATCCATTAAACGTTTTCATGAATTCTCTGGTCCCTGAGTTGTAATAATTTTGTTAATTCATGAATTAACAAAAAAATTATATATTTAATTGTAATTTGAATAAAATTATTTAATAAATTAAATTTGTACATAACATGTTTCCCCTTTGCTTTATTAATATAATTTAGCATTTGTTTCTCTATGGAAACAACTTTTTGTGAAAGGAACTGTGAACTAGTTCTTTGATAACCTTCTTTTTAAAGAATGAATGAAGAATGAGTAAGTCCCATTAATGAACTACTTTGCCCATCTCTAATTGGTCCGTGTTACCTGACTCACACTTTGTATACACTGTATTATGTTTTATATTAACTCCTTTTTAACTTGTACACCTTAAGTCAGGTTTACACGCAATGTGTTGGCGTCAGTTTTGCATGATCAGGCATGACTGAAATTAAATCATGCATCTATATACACTACTTAAACTTTCGCTAGGTTGGAGGATGGACTGTTAGTGACGATAATTGCAATATGTGCCCAAAAATTGAATAAATAAAGTCTACACTTTGTTCACGGTGGTCCCGGGAGTGGTTACTGAAGATAAAGACATTCTCCCATGTGAATACTTTCCAAGAACTATAGGTACAACAGGAACCAGGAGAATTGGCGCAATTTGCTTGATTAAAAATATTTGAAAATTCCGTTTTATGCATTAAATGGCCCTTTTCTAGCTGAATTCAACGAATTCAACGAGCTATACATTTGCACTTTTCTTGCTGAGTAGTAATGCAAAAATTTACTTTGTCGAATATATGTTTTCAAAATTTGTGTATTATCCTCAGTTATTTCTATTATTTTTTCAAAGATTAACGTAATTTAGAAAATGAATTAAAATAAAACTTTTTTGTTCAATGGATACATAATGGATAAATAAAGTTTACTACTGGCAGGGGAGCTAAGTTTGATGAATTAAATTGACGTGCGTCTACTTGCACTAACTCGTCTGCAGTCTTGCATGTACACAATGAAACAGCCCACCAGTCTTTCAAAATTCATTCAGTTCATGCAAAACGTCAAATTTGGCATCCATGATTTACACGTAATGTTTTGCTTGACAAATCTGGCATGATCATGCAAAACTGACGCCAAAACTTTGCGTGTAGACCCGGCATTAGATTTATTGCCAATTTGCCATCGCCAACATTCGCCATGCTTGCGCAATGATAGGCCTTCGTGGATGTTATACATTTTTATTGTGAAATAAATATTCTGCAGTTATTTGGTTGATAATTTCCCAAATGAAAAATAACATGAAGAATTCGCTTAACACCAATCAATTTATTTTGAAGGTTATAATGCAAGCGTATAAAGTACATGATATAGGTGCATCGACGCGAATTTAAGCAGGCGTCTAGTGTTGTCAAAGCGGTCACAATACAACTGATATTTAAGAAGTTTAAGCCAATTGTTATTTTTTCTATTATATTGATCCCATTGACATACATATGCCGTACGTTATTAAATTCTTCCTATAACGCCATAGACTAAACGTATCAGATACATGTATTTTATACATACATGCGGTCTGCAGTTTAACATACATTAAATGGAATGGTATATGAAGCTGAATAAAGCAACTCAGGTATTCAAAAGAACAACTTTGCAAAGTATGTGACCAAATTCTTCACTTTTGCATTAAGATTAAAACTATTTTCAAAAATATCATAAAGCTTTCAAAACATGATGGCTAAGGAAACAATATTTTCAAAAATTCCAATTGCTACGATTCTCAATTTGTATGACTTCTCCTATCAAAGTGGCTTTTAAGTTCTACATAAATGTAGTGCGCAATGTAGCCATATTTCTTTTGCCAATCCATCCACTTATAATGCTAATCAGAATTGCCCTGGACAATCAATACAGTGTTCATGGAGAACAGTTTTTTTGTGTTTGTACAATCACCATTATTCTTGTGGGGCAGTTCATGTTTGTTCCTTGTTTTTTTTTAAATTTTTTTATTTGTCAAATTGTTTTCATCTCTAATTTGTTAATTTCTGGTTACACAATACTGGTCATGAAGAATATATCAAGTATGAAAAAGGAAATTGAAGAAAATACTTTGATTATATTAACATATAGCTCAAGAACTGCTTGCTACCAACTTGGTATAGACAAATGTCAATTTTGAGCATTCAAAATGAACACGAGTACATGTACTATGCATTAGTACTATTTACTCAATTTATGCTTGTTGTTTTGTTTTTCGGTGTCCTCGGCGTTTTCGGCGTTACGAATATATTATTTGTCCCCTTGAAAAACATTTATTGAATAATTAAAACATCATTGCTGTGTTTGAATAATTATTTGGCAGTACAATCCGTTGTCAATTCTGTAAGTGTATATTCTGTAAGTGTATATTAATATTTACTTGTATTTCAACAGTTAAAGCGAATTCTTACAGTTATAACTAAACTTGTTAGAAAAACCCAGATTTACAACAGGCAGCCAAAATATGTATGTTATTCTTCGATCATCAGATTACATTCTTCATTAGATGATATATACCATGCCTTTTGAGAGGTTGTCACTGGGGGCCTGGGGCAGTATAATAACAACAACTAACCATTAAAATGATCAAATAAACTAATTTTTAATTTAATCAAAATTAAATAGACAATGAATTTATTTAAACAAGGTCAAATACCAGAAATGGTTGAGACCACGTGCAGTTCTCAGTATTCTGTATTTACCAGTTGAAATAAATTTGAATGCCATCAGTTAATTTTGCAAGTGCTAGAAGATAATCATTTGAAAAAAATTGTAGCTATTGAAAACTATATCAGTAATGATAACAAATTCGGCCTTAAAAATTGGAAATTGAAATAGATTTCGCAATTTTTAGGAGAAATGACTAAAGATAAATGTACATTATACGCAGTTTCAAATATATTGTACTATAGATGCTGGTATTTCAAATGATATTATTATCATAATGAGAATTGAAATTTCAAAACTTATGCTACATAATGTAGGTCATAGCACAACTTTAACCAAAGATTCTTTATCGTAAATGAAATGTTTTAAATGGAAATCTTTATTGTGTTACCTTTAAAGTAATTATTATTGACAATTAGTGCAAATTTAATCAAATGCTGATTCTCTTTCCCTACTGTTGAAATTTTTAATTGTTCAACTCTGGTTTATTTCCTGATTAAGTAATTGGTATTATTGTTATAAAATGTATGTAACAGTGTATTAAATTCATATGTAAATGTATGTTAAAAATATTTGAAAATAAATTTAATGCAAAAACCAAATTCTATGATTCACGTGGAGTATGATTTTCAATAACTTATGTTTAAAGAGGATATCCTCCCAGATCCTATTAGCTAGGATTTAGGCATAGTCTTGAAGATTTAAAGAAAGAACTGAATCCCAGTAAAAACATAGAAATCCACTTAATCCAACAAAACACCGAGATCGATAGTTGCGGCGAAATAAGATTCCATGAAAAGTTCGAACAAATGAAAAAGGACCGTTAAGTGCTTGCTAAATATTCAGGAAAGGTGAACTTCCGCCTCAGCCAACTCCATTCGCAAATAACATTCCGCGGGATGGAAGGCAAGGCCTCTGAAGATAGTGAGTAAATCTTTCAAAACAGGTTCCATCGACAGCATTCATCAGTTCAGTATCCTTCTCAGATTTTTGAAAAGTTCATTGTAGACTAAGTGCATGGAGCAATCTTGATTTTGACGTGATCTTGAGTGATCATGACACAAGCTCCTGTTGACAATTATTGCATAATATTTCTTTTGTTCGAAACACTTTGTTTCATGAAATCGATATCTATTTTCATTAGTTGTTCAGTTACTACCCTCTACAACCCCTACAATTGTTGACTATTACTTATAAACACCCTGGTAACGTACCAGGGATATTCCACCGCGCAGTATAAGCAACGAAGCCTTCCCGCAAGGGTGCTCAGTCAAGAGAGCTCATAAATTCATAATATCCCTAATACCGAACATTTTCCCAACCATTTGGAGAAATTCTTTGTTCCCTAAAACGGAGCAAAAAAATTGTAAAAAAAGGGAATAAATGCAATTTTAGTTGGTAACTTGGAACAAAACACGACGAAATAAAGCACTTAATAAATGCAACAAAAAAAATTCTGCCCGACCCTTAGAATTTAAAAATTGGTTTAACAAATATTTTCAAAATAAAAACAAAAATCCAGTCCCTGGCCGCCCCACTACGTCCTAAACGATTTCTCAAAGAAAGATCGATTTCAGTAAAAGCATAGAAATCCAGAAAAACAACGAGATCGATATTTTAGGCGAATTCGGGTTCCTGGAAAAGATAGAACAGTACCATTCAGGACTTTCAGGATATTCAGACAAGGTGAACTTCAGCATCAATCAACTGTCCAAAGCAAAGTCATCATACACTTCCGATCGAATCGAAGATCATCGATTCTCTTCACATCTATAGGCTATTAGCGATCAGAAAACTACCATCAATAATCAGCAATGCCTGATCAACGCTCTGCAGAAAACTATATCAAATCTCCAGGCTGAGGTTAAGAGGCAGAGGAAGACAATCGCGGGGCTGCTGGGCATTACGAACAAGCTAGAATATCTGAATGTGGAGGAAGCTTAAGGATGGAAGGCAAGGCCTCTGAAGAATGTGACAGCAAATCTTCCAAAACAGGTTCCATCGAGAGCATTCAACAGTACCCTTTCCAGATTTCTGAAAACTTGATCGTGGACTATGCACGTGGAGTAACAGGGGATCAGAGAACCGGCCAAGAAATCCAATTTCTGTAGGGTGCTGTCAGTCAAGCACTTCATGCATTTGCAAGAGCTAAACGAGCAGTTCCCACATAGATTGTGCAACTACCATCGCACCATACAAGGTTGGTCGAGGTGCAGCCTGCAGGCCCTGCACGATACCAGAACGAAAGAGGTATCGGTTGGGGCGTGGTCAAGCGCTACTCGGACCCCACTGCCCCAAGATTTTTAAACAACGACAAGCTTCAAAGTTCAAGATGACGAACATTTACTTAGTATTTGGGCCTTTGAAAGTTGCGGTGAAGATTTTTCAAGACTGGATAGCTGTTATACAGTGCGATGTCAAACTCATCAGTGTAATTTGATTATGCATTTATGTTTTTCGAGAATTAGTGAACGTTTAATTCCATTAACATTTTTCAACACTAGTTTTTTTAAAATACGTTTCCAAGAATTAATTAAAGCGCATCTGCTTCCAATGAACTGAAATCGTGATTATCTGAACTGCTGTATGTACATTGAAGTTGTGTACAGAACTTAAATACATATACAAGCTATTGTCATTAAGCAGGTATTACATTTCGAGTTTAAAAACAAACAGCACAAAAATAGAATCAGATAGAATCCATTTTAAACTTTGAGTTAAAACTGATTATAATAATTGAGTCCAACTTACACGGCAAATTTTATACTATTTATTTGGAATAAAGTTGATGTTAACTTCATTTCTCTGCCATTATAATATTGCGATCAAAGAAGAGAATTCGTAGAATTATAGAATTAAGTAGAACTTATGCAAGCGGATATTTAAGTTTAGAGCAAATGTTGTTTTTGCTATTGTATTGATCTCATTGACATTTATATACCACAACGTTATACAAATTCTTCCTATAATGTTTCTATCCAAATGATCAATTCGACCCATAAGACTTCAAAATGTCTGTGATCATTTTAAAATAATGTGAATTGTGTGATGAAACCAAATATGCTTAAATTATTAACTTATCGTTTTGACTGTACAACAGCTTAGAAATTCACAAGAAATTGCCTTTCTCAAAAATGTTCCAGACTATGCACTATATTTTACATAACAGTATCATTGTTATTATTGATTCAGCTATAATCATATAACGCGTGGTCGTCTGTATTGCATGGTAAAAATTCAACTTCGGTTTGACATGAATAGAAGGTATAAAACTCAATAAGCAACGTACTCTGTATACAACTTGCAACTTTTCAACATCGCTGAAATTTTTGAAACAAAAATACCATACATTTTATAAAATATTATAAATGGCGAAGGAAACCATATTTCAGACAAATGTAATTGCCATGATTCTCAATTTGCATGACTTCTCCTATCAAAGTGGCTTTATGTTCTACATAAATGTAGTGCGCAATGTAGCCTTGTTTATTTTGCCAATCCATCCACTTATAGAGTTAATAAGAATGGCTCTAGACAATCCATACAGTGTTCATGGAGAACAGTTTTCTTGTCTTTGTTTCGCCTTTCTTATTGTTTTAGGGCAATTCGTGTTTGCCTCATATTGGAATCAAGGTAAAAAGATTAGAGATGTTTCTATTTGTCTACAGGCACATTGTGAGACCTTTAACTCGAAAGCGGACTATGCAAAGTTAGTCAAAAAAATGAGAACTATTACCTTCTTTGCAGTGAGTGGTGTTTTAGTTATGTTTCTTTGCACATTGTTTGCTGAACTAAAAGCTACTTTGATTTTATATGATACCTTGTTTATCCACACAAATCAAACGTTAAACGAATTTTTTTTCGAATTAACTACATATGAAATTGAGAATCCGGCAATGACCTTTATTAACTATTTCCTTGTTTTTTTAAATCTTTTTATTTGTCAAATTGTTTCCATCTCTAATTTGTTAATTGCTGGTTACACATTACTGGTCATGAAAAATATATTATCAATTATGAAAAGGAAAATTGAAGATAATACTTTAATTATACTAAAACATAGCTCAACAACTGCTTGCTGCCAACTTGGTAGACAAATGTCTATTTTGAGCATTCAGAATGAACATGCAAGCATGACCAGAATTATCGGAAAATCGGACTCCTTCTTGTCACCAAGTATGTATTTACTTAAATTGGCGACCGTAATACTTACAAGCACTACAATCCTAGTAGCGAAACTTAACTACCTCAAACACGAGTACTATGCATTAGTACTATGCACTCAATTTATGCTTATTGTTGTTTTGTTTTTCGGCGTTCTTATACTTTGTGCAGGAGTCAATGAACAAGTAAGTTTTTTTTGAGAATATATTACTTGTCCCCTTGAAAAACATTTATTGCATAATTAAAACATCCTTGCTTTGTTTGAATAATTACTTGGAAGTACAATTCGTTGTCAATTCTGTGAGTGTACATGTATAATTGAGACATGTATAAATATAATACATGTATATATTGATTTACATGTATATTTTAACAGGTAAAGCGAATTCTTACAGTTATAACTGAAATTGCTAGAAAAATCCCAATTTACAACAGGCAGCCAACAAATGTATGTTAATATTCTTCACTATGAAGCATGAAGTGATAATGCGTACTTTACATACCATGCCTAACAACAACGTACTAACCATCAAAATGATCTAATAAACTAATTTTTAATTTAATCAAAATTAAATAGACACTAAATTATTTTAAAAAGGATATGGCAGAAATGGTTGAGACCACGCGTGCAGTTCTCAGTATTCTGTATTTACCAGTAATAAATGTAATAAATTTAAATGCCATCAGTTAATTTTGCAAGTGATTGAAGATAATCATTTGAAAAAATTGTAGCTTTTGAAAACTAAATCAGTAATGATATCAAATATAATTTTTAAGTTTTATTGTTCTGCCTTAAAAATTGGGAACTACAGTATAATAAATTTCGCAATTTTTAGGAGAAATGACTAAAGATAAATGCACATTATACGCAGTTTCAAATAAATTGTACTATTTATGTCTGTTTTCCCTTTTACACTGCAGATCAATTCATTAGATGATATCCTTTCAGTTCGTCGTACTTAGAAAAGCCGACTATAATCACAACATTACCATGGCAAGTAATTGGAAACTTCGCTGCAAATAGTAATAGTCGGGATATAAATTGTATACATGCAGCAATTTTTCTATATCTAATGATTAATATGCATTACAACCATAAAAAAAATTATATTAAAATGCTTAGACTCTATACTCTGGTCAAGAATGACCTACATGTACGCTCGTACATGTCAATTGGTTTGTATGCTTTGTATTGAGATTTATAAAACGTAAATCTCATAAGGTATAATGAATTGTTTATTGACATTGAAGATGTCAATGGTCCTACCTTCTTTTAGAGAAGAAATGGGTATATCTTCAAAGCATAATCAGATTAACTATTCTTAGTTTTCTGATGAAGTACAATTATAATTCGTAACAGTTTTAGGTAAACTATATTAATGAAATACCAGCAAGCAATGTGAGATAATAGTAAGGCATGGCAAAGTATGATTTACAATGTTACTATTTAAAGAACTGGAAAAAATTTGTTTCTATTACAGGCCATGGACTTAATTCACATCTATACCATGAAATTTCGCATGAATTCAGTTGGAATTACTTGTTGGAAATTCTATTTCATTCAACGCCATCAGGTCACCAAGGGAAGCTTTTTAAAAAAAGTATTTCAAAATAAGTGATGCTTTTATTTTCAAGCTTTTAAGGATTAATTTGCTTATATTTCAGCTAGCAGAGCAATGCTTCTTCAATGCATTACTGCTATATTCTCTAGAATTAAAAGAGCCAAAATAGAGGACTATGAATCCAAATGAAAGTTAATTAAAAAAATATCTATACAGTCCATGTTCAACAACGGACCTGGCCCAAGGAAGACCTTAGCAGTGTGGCAAGAGCCGGCAGGAGGTCACTAGGGATGCCAAGAAAAAAGGTGGAGGAATGTGTCCTTGTCGGAGACTCGATAGCCGTCAGTGCGGTACGTGGGTTTTGAGAGGCGGTCAATGCTGATCATCGAAGACACAAAACGGTTGATGTTACGGAAGGTGGAATGTCTCTACAAGATTTTTACATGTTTAACAGGGATGTTAACATCTGCAGGCCGGAAACAAAGCAAGTGTTACTGCATTTAGGGACCAATGACCTATGGAGAAGATGCCCTGATAATGTGGTGGATGCATATCGGAACATCTTGCATTCCCTGAAAGCCAAGGAGATCGATGTTGTCATTTTGGGAATTTTGCCGAGGAAATCATTTCGCAAGGAAGCAATGGAGCTGCACTTCTTACTGAGGAAAATGTGTCTTGAAGAAGTTGTGACATATATTGATAATTGGGAATTTTTCTCTGTTAACAGCAGATTTTTTGCATGGGATGGGCTACACCTAACGTGGGATGGAGGTCGTGCCCTGGCATCGCGTTGGGCAGGAGCGACTAGGGAAGCTGCGATGCCAAAAAACTAAGGCAGACAGAACCAACCCAGGGGAACTGTACAGCTGAGGTATCGCCTGGGAATGGGTTGGATTCGCAACAAGGCGCATCGGTTGAGATTCCAGCAGGCATGCATAGCTGTGCAGACTCCCCCAGGATTGGTTATGGTAGTAACAAACATTATGGGCTGAGGAGTGTCAAGGTGGGTTTTTTAAATGTGAATGGCCTCAGAAATAAGGTGAAATGGCAGGATGTGAGCGATCTGATTTGTAAAGGGAGTTGGGACTGCTTGGGATTGGCCGAAACTCACCTTCGTGGAGATGAGGTGCTGCAAGAGGTGCCAGGTGTAAAGGTGTCGCTATTATCAAGGGACCCAGGGAAAAAGCTTAAAGGAGGACTAGGCATTGCATATCGGAGCTCGCTTATCATGGAAGACTATAAGTGTTTAGGCAAAGAGCACCTATGGGTGACATTCTCTGGTGGGGGCACAAAGCTAGCCATAGGCGTA
>JAQGAO010004519.1:0-15033 GCA_034697705.1 Ommatoiulus sabulosus
CACGACCGACTTCCTCAGCCGACTACGAGCGGTCATGCACGACGTCCGCCCCACTGAGACATCCAATCATTCTACCATGGCTGTTTTCATCTTTCCTGCTTTGGAGACCTGCTCCCATGTCTGGATTCGCAACGACACTGTGAAACGTCCCCTGCAATTCAGATATGACGGGCCCTTCGCTGTCCTCAAACCTACGGACAAATACTTCACCCTGCAGGTTAAGGACAAACCATCCAATGTGTCCATCGACCGCCTAAAGCCAGCGTACCTCGATACGGTGCCTGATGCCGACTCTACCGCACCATGACCGCTACCAGAAGCTGTGCCAGACATCGCAGTTCAATCCAACGCACTGCCGACGTTCCCGACTCAACCGAGCGAGGCACCAGCTCCGACAGTCACTACACGGAAGACAGTCACTTTTGTGCTACCAACTCCGTCCTCTACGACCTGTTCCACGCGCAGTCGCCACAACATTCGCCTTCCTTCCAGGTATCGTTAACACTGGAGGAGGAGTAGTGTAGCGACAGCCTTTATGAACGGCCCTTGGACCGTTCTTGCCGCTGTGGCGCTTTTAATAACGACCTACCGGGCGCCCTTTAAAAATCCAGGTGTGCTCCAGGTGCGGGCGCCTATCTTGAAAACACGTCTCTCTTCGCCCTCGACCTTCGACCCGTGCACCACGTGCAGCTAGGTCCTTCGCCATGTGCTCGACAGCCACATGCTCGCTGTGTTCTCGCCTTTCGATTAATTTATTGTAATTTATCGCCGACAATTTGTTTTCTTAATTAAAATATTAATTCGCAATTCCGGAAAGTTATTACTTCGTTTCTTGGGGTTTACAACCCCAAACTTTTATTGCGATGTACATGTAATTTTCGTTTTTATTATTTTAAACGCTCTTTGAAAGATCCCCCCACCATTTAATTTTCCCGAAAACAGCAGTTTTAATACTGTTGCCATACTTTTTTTGCCCACTGTACCTTTAAAAATGCTTTATGAACGGTTAAGGCAAACACATCAAATTAACCATGCAAACAACCATCTAAATCCAGATGTAACAACAATCCATCTAAACAATGCATTTTCAACCAAATTAAACAAGAACTGTTCAAACCTGCTTATGCCCAATAGAACAGAGTTGCCGCCACCTCTTACGGTTGCATAAATTACACCGATCGCTGGCCCGTACCTGTAAATGATAAGTCAAATTTCTTTGTTATCAACAAAGAACTAAGTTTGAATGCTAAAAATGCATTTTAAATACCAGATTATGTAAATGCTTACTTACCAAATCTTTAATTTTTTTGGATATCCTTATTCCTCAGCTTGAATTGCCTCCTGGCAATGGCACATTTTCTATTCATGAGCACACATAATGCTTTATTCTTCAGCGCAGGTTCTCCTGGCAAACTGCAATTAAATTTGTGAACAACAAAACCTGAAATGATACATTAAAATACACTGCTGTTGATTTGTTATATCAAATAGGTTATAATTTCATAAAAAAATAAAAAAAAATAAATTAATCGCATCCGCAACATTCTTACTGATTCCCTTATTGTTGCGTTGTCCATACGCTGACATTAAGCGAAGTTCCTCTGGTGTATAATAAACATCCAGTAAGC
This sequence comes from Ommatoiulus sabulosus, assembly GCA_034697705.1. Taxonomy (NCBI): domain Eukaryota; kingdom Metazoa; phylum Arthropoda; class Diplopoda; order Julida; family Julidae; genus Ommatoiulus; species Ommatoiulus sabulosus. The sequence goes on from JAQGAO010004519.1 coordinate 1,629, forward strand.
TCGATACCAACTTCTTTGCACTACCGTCTGCCTTAAGAACAGCCAGCTGCTTCTCTTCCTCAGTAATGTAAACACCAGTGTTCGGAAAAAGTTCCACCTAAAACATAAATACCCACCATAATTTATTTATTTCATACAGATACCATGAATTGTCAATGTGAAAGTTAACATTGTCAATATTTCATAAAAAAATAAAAAAAAAAAAATTAATCGCATCCGCAACATTCTTACTGATTCCCTTATTGTTGCGTTGTCCATACGCTGACATTAAGCGTTTTTAACATCGCCTTTTTAACATCGCCTATTCTAGATGGACGCATTTCCTGTTCGTGGACATTGTTGTCCACTGGCAAGCCCTATGAAAATTAAAGAGCATGGTAAAAACCACTGAGACATGTTCATAAAATAAAGTGACACATAGTGAAACTTACATCGTTAATGCATCCCATGCTATCCTCTTACACAAGGCTTAGCATTCTTTTAAGAAATTTGATTTTTTGTGGTGATGCTGCAATACAGGCAACATAATGTTCTAATAACAGGAAACACAATGATAACTTAAATAATGAATATTTCTATCACATTTTCCATGAGTTTCTTTTCCTGATCAAGACTGGCCTTGCATTCCTCTAATTTCCTCTTCAACTTTTCAATTTCCTCATTCTGGTCTCTTATTGACCAGAATCGAGTCAATAAGAGACCAGAGCACACTGGACCAGCCCATGGGTAATTCGTTTGGTATAAAAAGGATGCTGCTTTCCAAACTTGCATCGAAGCTAGAGTTTCTATCACTCTGCATTGTACATTCCATCGCCTTCCTGATCACAGATGATGTTTCTAATTCACTGCACGTTCCCTGCTGGGACAGGTCTTTGAACATGCCGACAGACTGCGTTGAAGGAATTTCCACAGGCATGTTCGCAAACAGCTCGCTAGCCACGGTTTTTGAAGTTGAATTTTTTAGGGCCAGCTTTTCTTTTTTTTTGTCTTCCATTGCCAGCATTTCCACGGATCCATCGTCGTCAGCCAAGGTTGATTTGTCCCCGACGATGAAGCCTTGGAGTATGCTGGGCGTACATGAAGGCCGGCCACTTTTCGTAACATTCACACTTTTCTTCTTCTTCTCTGCCTTATCCAGTTGTTCATGTACCAGTAGTTGTTTTTTCTCAGGTCCTGAGGAAATCCTGACAATTAAGTAGAATAATGAATTAAGTTATAATGAATCAAAGCATCACTGCATGATAATTAGCCAGTGTGCAATTTCGACTTTTTGTCACTACGTGGCATGGCTTTTCGCATATGCAGTTATAAAACCGCAAAGGTTTTGCCAGGTGTTTTCTGAGCCTCGGAAATCGTGAAAAATTTGAAAATGTTTTAACGAAAAATAGGGAAAATTTGTACTCTGAAAACCCAGTGAATTTTAAATATTTGTACATGGAAATCGTGGACAATTTTGCAAATTTGTACTTGGAAAACCTAGAGAATTTTGAAAATTTGTACACGGAAAACCTAATTAATTTTGAAGATTTGTACCCGGAAAACTTGGACAATTTTGCAAATTTATACTCGGAAAACGTGGAAAAGTTTGCAAATTTGTTCACAGGTAACGTGGAAAATTTTGCAATTTTTTCTTCAGAAAACATGGAAAATCTTGCAAATCTGCCTTCGGAAAACATATTTTTTTGAAAATTTTAACTAGGAAATCACGGAAAATTTCGCAAATTTGTACCCAGAAAACATTAAAAAAATTCCAAATTAATATTCAGAAAACTAGGAAAATTGTGTACATTTGTATATGCATGGAAAACGTGGAAAATTGCAATGATTATGGCAAGGCGCAACAGGATGTTACATTAACTGTCACTGGTTGGGTTTTATTTCCATCATAAAGCTGAGTATTTTGCTTTATGATTGCCTCGTATTAATTTCATTTCAAAATCATTTCTTGTTTAAAAGAGGAGTTATCTGTAGGGATACAGCCATCTGTTCAGACTGCAAGGCTGTCTGATAAAGTGGCGTTTAGATGCGATGTAACTGGGCGCCCTTTAACCAACGTTGCTTGGTTGCACAATGGATGATATGAAACTTAGCACAATATGATTTATCACAATCTTTACAGAAAATGGTAATTTAAAGGTAATGCCAGGATGCGCTAGTCCGTTGTAATAAATTTGTAATGTTAATGACAACTGTATGATCAAAATATTAGCTTTTAACGAGCCATTTCTTACCTGTAGGTAATTGTCGTTTTTTAATAATAAAGTTGTTATGCCACATTACACATTTCTTATTACAAAATTACTCTTTAGTTACTAGTTATCAATTGTGGATCATTTTATTACTAGAGGAAAATGGTCGACTGGTGACAAGTTACCACGCATTACATAAACATTACAAGAATATTACTTTGAAAAAGGGGTTTTACCAGGTTATTACCACATTCTTATCAGTTTATTATTTGATTTTTCTGTAAGGGAATCATCCAGTTGTTTGGTCAGCAAACTTTCGAAGCATCGTGATGCTTGCCAAAATTGGCCATTTGACAGAAAGGATTCACCTGCACGTCTTATTTTAGTGGCCTGCAGCTTATCATCTTGACAGTTCAAGTCAACGTTTCTCCATTTTATCCCCGCAGTGTAGCTGAAATGCTTGTGACCCTCGTAAAGAATTACCATATCCGAGGGGTTAATATCGAATGTACTTTAAAAATTCATCATCGTAAATAGTGAGACAGATCCTTCTTGATCCTCCACGTAAGTCTGCCATAAACTTGTTCCTTCAAAAAGAGTACACATACATAGAAGGAGAAACGCTTCTCTGTTGTTTCCATTGCTGTGGATGTCTTTCAGCTTTTCTTTCTTAAGATCTTTCAGTACAGTCTTTGATACTTCATATTTACGCAGCAAATTAACTAATCCAAAGTTCCTCTAGTTTTCCGTACTGCACTCGGCCATCCTTTTGTGAAATCGAGAAAAATTAGTTATAATTAGCGATTGGTTAATTGGTAATGGCAACTTAAGGGCGCGGGGCCAAACACTGGCCGTACAACGTACTAACCGATCGATGCTCGGAAAAATTCAAATTAATTAGGCAATTCCCATCCCTGTAACAGAATTATGAAATGATAGCTTTCTATTATTATAGAAAAGCGAACGAGAGCGTGAAAAACTTTGTTATTATAATAGCTTCTTCCTCACGTGGGCCAAAATCGAACATTAGAATCTCAATATTGCTACTCGCCATCGCGTCCTATTGAAAATACGTTAATCAAGCATTTCGTCTCCTCGTTAATAAACCTTTTGGGAAAAGAATTTAACGCAACATCGGAACGATTGTAGTCGTCTGGAAAGCGGTATCCGTATAATTATTCGAAAGTTACATCAGAAAAAAGTAGCTTCACTTTCTCGCTTCGTTTCAATTTTTTTCACATACTTACATTGACGATCTAACGTTAATCAATTTAATGCCAAACAGGGACTCCTAAGATGTCCGCAATTTTTAAGATTCTTGTCCTCTGATTGGTCGGTAGTTTCATAGTACGATCATAGCTTGCGTGAAAAGGTTGTAATACCAAGCAACTATGAAGAAAAAGTAGCCCTCGAGTGGCTTTATTTCTATGATGTCCTATAGCCATTTTCAACCAATAAGGATGCAGAATGGAGATTATTATATGATAGGCTGTGATAGAAATGTAAGTTCTATGTGCAAATAACACTATGGCGCTACTATTAGGGGTTAAGGTAATTGCCTTAAATTTCCTAAATATATACCAACATCCCCACTGGGGAAATAAAATTGCCACTTAAAATCAGTTCCCGAAGTAAAAGGGAAATTGAGCACAATGGAAAAAAGGCAGTAAACGGGGTAATTCGGAGTCCTGGAAAAATGGGACTCTGGGGTCCATTGCGCCAACTTAAAGATTTTCCCTCCGAGTTACGAATTCGACAAATTTTCATTTTTCTCGAGCTTTACCACAAAATTTTAAAACCTTTTCCAGAGGTCGCCTTTACAAATTTTTCCACGTTTTTCCCCAGACTATAAATTTGTAAACATTTCCACGTTTCTCTCTCCCCGCCCCCCCCCCCCTCCCTTCCCCTTGAATACAAAATTTCCAGCATCTTCAACAGTAATTCGTAAAATTTTCGACAAGTTTCCGAGCGAGGAGAATGTGCGCAAAATTTCCACAAGATTCCGATGACAAATCGGCAAAATTATCAACCTTTTCAAAAATACGACATTTACGTTTTCCGGCTACAAATTTGCGAAACTTTCCAAAAGTTTACCGAATACCTTTTCTTTTTATTTATAAAGTTTCGAACGTCCAAATGTGGGAAAAAGGGTGTCCTTAATTATTGACCGGACAGGGGGTTGCATGGGGAGTCTAATTTTGGGAACACAAAACAAAAAATAAAATTGTACCGAGTTCAAATACAATTTCAGGCGCTACAATTTTCAGTCATTTTTTGTTATCTTTAATTTCTAAATCGTCCTGTAAAATGGAATTTTGCAACGTGAATTCGGAGCAACAACGTCCACGCTTACGTCAAAGTTCTTGGAAAATGGAACGGTTAAGTTCCGCCAAATGTTCATACACAATAAACCTCGACATTTCCCAGCCGGGAATTGTTCTAGCTATATACGAAATGGAAATTGTGCTTCTTTTCAAAACGGAACCCTTAATTTCTAAATCTCTGGAACGTCCGATACTCTTTTAAAACGGAACGTTCCAAGTTCGGGAAAATGGAACGCCCCGTTATTTCAAAATGCAACGAATAAGATACGAATGAAATGAAACTTGTTTTGATAATCGAAAGAATGTGAAACTAGAACTACGGGGGGACGGGAATTTCGGCTATTTATCTCTAATTTGATTTGAGATAATGCAAAATGTTGGCGTATACTAGCTGTTGTGAATTACTAAAATTAATCCGAAAGCGAAGTTAATAAAATGCAATATACTTACAGTACATGCAAGGTACCGACCGAGCAAGGTGGCTAAGAGGTTAACATTCTCGCTTTGCATTCGGTAGACCCAGAGTTTCGTCCAGATACTACGTCGCCAAGTTTTTGCTATTTTTCAACTCCCCCCCTCCCCCCTGTTGCTGGTTGTCGCCAAAGCTTGTACCCCCACTCTTTAAACTACGTCACCGCCATATTTTTAACCCCCCCCCCCTTTTTGGGGGTTGAACTTTTTTAATTTCAATTACATTCTTTTATTACTTCAATTCTTCAATTACACCCTTTCCCATGGGGATTCAACCCATTTATTAATACTTCCAATGATTGGAAATGCAGTTGTATTGGGCGTGCTTGTTGATGCATTTGGTTTAACTTTTCGTAAGGCTTGGATAGGGTATGTTTACAACGCGCCTGGTTTTCCGGTACCGGAAAATGTGTCGCTTAGTGGTATTGCGGACGCTTACCACTTAGCGACACTGGTTTTCAAAAATGTCGCCTGAAAACCCCCATCATTATGCTGAAGGATCCTCCACAATATTGCAGGATCAAACATGTTCTGACATGAATCTTGAGGCAAGGGTTAAAGCTGCTTTAGCATTTTTTTATGTTTCACAGGTTTTTTTGTTTCTTTTCCTTTATAACATTTAATAGTGGAATTAAAATGTTGCATATTTGCATGCAGGAAGATTCTGGAATAGGATGATGCTGATAATGATGATGATGATGGTGAAGCTATAGGGACATGGAAGAATTTGAAGAATTTAAGTGGATTACTGGCAGTACTGATTACTGGAATCTGCTGATATTGTAATTATACATCACATTTTGCTTTTTTTTTAAGAATATGCAGGATCTCTATGCCTGCAACTTTATTGCAAGTATAATTTTGAGGCAAAAATTATTGTAAAGTTTAGCATTGCAAGTATCGATATCCTGCATCTAGCTACTACATTTTTACCTAATAGTAGAAAATGACTGATAAGAATAAACTAGTCCTATGCCAAATAATTTTTTTGAGAATGCATTAAGCTCATATATAGAATTTAACATTTAAATTATAAAACGTTGTATATGCTATGAATATACATGTACCTCTTTTTTATTTTATTCTGCGTGGCCACATTGCAGATATCAGCCAAGCCACCTAATTCACAGTCTCTTGGAAATGACCCTAATGCTACAGAAGGTCCTTCAAGTGCCAGTGGTGGTGAAATTATTCAAACAAGGACTTATGATTTAAACATATCTTATGATAAGTACTATCAAACTCCAAGGTTATGTCTGTATGGTTATGATGAGGTAAGTTTCATCAGTTTTCATAACAGAAAAATTTTTTTGGATAGTGTTTCACATACACAAGCTCGAGGAAAAGTAGTGATGAATCGAACTTGGGGTTTAAATGCAGGGTTCCCCCAGACCTGGAAAAGTCAGGATCGAATGGTTAATTTTGAAAAAGTCAGGGAAATTCAACGCAGTCATGGCGATCCAAAATTAACACTTCTACAAAGCTAGCTCAGGGTCCATTTTCCAAGTAGAAATTTGCCAAAATTTTCCACATTTTCGGAGTACAGATTTGCAAAATTTTCCACGTTTTCCATGTACAAATGTACACAATTTTCCACGTTTTCTGAGTATTAATTTGCAAAATTTTCCACGTTTTCTGAGTACAAATTCGCAAAATTTTCCACGTTTTCCGGGTACAAATTTGCAAAATTTTCCACGTTTTCTGAGTACAAATTTGCAGAATTTTCCGCGTTTTCCAAGTACAAATTAACAAAATTGTCTACATTTTCCGTGTACAAATTTTCAAAATTCTCTAGGTTTTTCCCAGTACAAATGTTCCACATTTTCCGAGGACAAAATTGCAAAATTTCCCACTTTTTCCGAGCACAAATTTCTAACATTTTCCGAATACAAAATTTTCCCATTTTAAAAAATTTGTCGTTAATAAATTTTAAAAAATATTTTTCAGTGTCAATTTTGGAAAATATGTCAATTTTTTAAAAAATTTTCGTTAGTAAATTTAAAAAAATATTTTCCAGTGTCAATTTTGGAAAATATGTCAATTTTTCACGTTCAAGGAAATTTTTTTAAAACCTGGAAAAGTCAGGAAAGTTGAAAATGAAATTTCTGGGGGAACCAATGGCCTGGTCAGTTAGGTGACCTATGCGCAGGTAAGTCACTATGGTATTAAAACTGAACTAGCAGTTTTCGAGAAATTTTGGCATGTTTTCCTGCCAAACATGCGTAATAACAAAAATGTCAACTGCAGCTTTGCGATGGTTAATTACATGTACGTGTCGAAAATGTTCACATCACACTACTTTTACGACGCTTTACAACTTTCTAATTGGATTTTGACGTAGTGCTACCTACGTCTTTCCCTTATTTAAGGGGGCAGTTTTGTATGGCCTAATAATGTCCGAAAAAATACTTATAGACTTTTACAGACATTTAATTAAATTTCCGATTAAATACCCGACAATTTTTTTGAGACTTTGGAGACTAAAACGCTGGTCTCCTTCCTCGCTGTTCGTTGATCGTTCCTCGTCCAAGAAGTTCCCTCGTTGACCATATGGCTCTGGTCCAGAAGTTCCTACCGAGGTTGTGATGCTCGTAGACAACTCGCGGGCTAACGCGGGTGATAGGAAATAAACACACGACGAGGTAGTTGTCAATGTAAAATACCTTTATTCACGAGGTAGCCAAATTGGAGCTCCGACCACACCTGATAGGAGCTCCCCAACACAGAGCAAAGAAACAGAGGAGCAACGCTCCTTAAATAAAATTTTCCCAAGGGGGCGCGGCATAGGTAAATGACGCGAACCAATCACAAACGCGACACGACAGGTGTGAGAGGCTCTGAAAGGGTGCAAACCGAAAGAGGCCCTGGATGGGTTAAGTATTTCCGCGATCTTTCGTTATAGTTTTTCAATTTTTTTTTCTATTTTGGCTTTTGGCCCAACCAACTTTCCCTTAATCTCATCATCTATTTTAGAAGCCAAAACGTTCCATAATTGGCTTTCCTGGAATTTAATTTTAGCTAATGTTTTCGCGTATGACGTCATGACACCGTTCCATAAAAAAAAACGTAACGAGCAGCTTGTAGATTCATATGTTGTCCACCATCTTTGTGCGCTAACTTCTGTTTTTATTTACTCAGCTTTTTTTGCTCATAACTCGCGCTTTGCGGATTTTTTCACCCGATAGAGGCGTAAAAATTATAGCGATTATACGAGTTACATCTTTTCGAGATGGAAAAAACAAGATATATTGAACGTTTTGGTACGTTGCTCGCGTATCGTTTGCCGTACTTTGATGCGATTTCTCGCAGCGGTAGTCGATAGAACGTTGAAAACGTAAGAAATTGTGTACTTAATTCGCAATTCTATCTCAAGTACTTGGCGAGTTTCCGCGACTTGAATTTTGGAAAATACAGAGTATTGAGAGTAAAATTGAAGTTTTGTCCCATAATAAGTGTATCGTTCGTCGTACTGCGATGCGATTTCTTGCATTCTATAAAGCGTTTGAAACGTTACGTAAGAAACTTATTACTACAACACAATTCTATCTCAAGTAATTTCGGAGTTACCGCGACTTAAAGTTTAGGAAAGAAATACTGAAACAATGTTTTGGCTCGTAATTCGCGTCTCGTTTTTTGAATTAGTTGAAACGAATAAATATCAAGAAATGTCTAACTTACTCTATTAGTCTATCATGAGCAGTTTTCGAACGAAGTCGACCAGAGTGTTATAAGAAAACATTGAAATCATTGTTTATTCGACTGTCACTCGACTATACTTCAATCGAAAATCTAAATAGTTTTTGCTATACGTAAAATGATGTATTTCATCTCATTCATTGCATGTTCTTATCTCAAGTAGTTTTCCAGATACGAATTTTCTGGCTGCCCGAATGGTCCCGAACGCCCGAAAATGGGCACGTGAGTTCACGACAGTCAAAGTGCGATTCGTAAACCCTAATAAATTCTGAGTTTCTGGTGCTTCAAGTGTTTAAAAGTCAGTTCCAAACTTAAAATGATGAAAATGGTTAATTTATCAAACCAATTACCAGGTGAAATTAATACTTGCCCATCATAATTTTCATGTTTTTAGATTTAGAAGAGTCAATAGTATTGAATTGTTTTTTAAAAAGTGTTATTGTCTCTGTTGCTTCAAGTGTTTAAAAGTGAGTTTCAAACTCATAATGATGAAAAGCGCCTTGTCCAAACTTGTCTGTACTTGTACGAAAGATGCAAAAACTTGTAATGCATTTAGCCACGTCGAAAATATGATCGAATTATGCGATAATACGACATGATTATGCGATTTTTTTTCATAAAGAGTGGCGTAGGAAGAAAATCTGTTCCGAAGGTTTTGATCAAATAAAATGGCTGACCGAATTAACAGACTTTTGTAAAGACAATTTTGTTCCGCAACATTTTTAGTCACCCCTCCATGTATTAAATCTATGCAAATCATTTGCTCCTTCATTGCATGGGTCGATATATATTCTTCGAAATTGACTTTATTTTCTTTTTTTTTGTATATATTTTAGTTTTTTTGAATAACAGGAGTAATCATAAAATCTTTTCGAATCATGCAGGTGGCCATAGTATTGAAATAAACGCATTATGTTTAAGAAATATTTAAAAAGGTCGCCATTTCAACAACATAAATACACAAGATATTTAATTTTGTTTATCAGCATTTTTGCATTATATGAGGAATAATAAACAATCGATTCATAAAAATGCACTGTTTATTATTCTTAAAATCGAGTGTTTATTGGTCCTTACATAATGCAAAACAAATGTATTTACACTTTCACTGTATAATTCAGTTTCGGCCAAATAACAGTAATGTGAATACGCTTAAAAATTCAAATACAGAACAGACTATTAAAAATATTTCAGAGATTTTTCATGAAAAATGACTTGACGAGATTTAAAACGAGTATTAAAATAGGGGGTGGGGATGCAATTAATAAAGGCTTAAATATAACATTCCGGAATCGAAATTGCATTATAAATTTCATTTAAAACGTACAGTCGTGGCCGAATTATAGAGGAACTGTCCGGCATTCGCCTAAAACCTACTTTGGGAAACCACGAAAACCAAATTAAGGACAGTCGACCGAGTTGGGATGCGAACCCGGGTCTCCCGAATGCGAGGCTGAGACACTAAACACTCAGCTAACTCGCTCGGTACGAAATGACAAACACAAGCACGCTATTATCTTATGACAATCTGATTAAGTGACTATAAAAAACATCACGAAGCAATTTCTTTGAAAGCCATGCCAACAACTCGAAAAGAACTCGAGATAAACGTTTTACGAATGGCTGTTTTGGTAGTCGTGAAGTCACGTGTGAAAAAGAAATTTATTAATTGGTTTATCAACAACGATGACCATTTTTCATACATTTTTAATCAATTAGCATATCGATTTTGCACTCGTGACTACCTGAGTACCCCTACTGCGTAAGTGCATGAAATTTTCTGCTAATTCAGCAGGGATTGGACTTCAGAAGCTGTAATTAAGTTACAAATATTTTGATGATAAATTATTCTGAGAAAATTAAGGCTGAAGTCGTCAGTTTCTCGAAAATTGAGTATATTTTAAAACATGTGACTAATAAACGGATGTGAATAAGTATTTTCCGTAATTCGAGACAAGATGACATCATTATTAATGCAAAGAATTGATAATTTAATAAATATGGTTAAAATGAGCGATTAGTAGAAAAATTTGTTAGTCATAATTAGTTTAAAGATATTCACATAGACGCGAAACCAGAAAAATATTTTAAAACACATTTTAAAAATTCCACAAATTACATTAATAAGATTATATTTAATATGATATTTTTATTAACATTTAAAAAAATCTAACATACGATTCATATGTTTTCAAAAATGCATTGCGCATTATCTTATGCTACTGTATATATATGTATATTTTAAAGCAAACAAATATATTTTAACGTATATTTTTAAGATATTCAACAGCATCACAAATATATTTGTGCTGTTTTATAAAAGCGTTTGCGTAAAACATGATCGAAACATATTTGCAAGTACAATTTTTATAATATTTTTTAAATCAATATATTCTGTATTAGTCTCTGAATAATGAGTTTTTTAAATGCATTGCTAAAAACTTAAAAATGCATTTGCATTGCATTGGGATTAGAAATCAATCATATGAAGTATATATTCTTTATAACATAATTTAAAAATTGTAGGTAATATATTTTGTAAATTAGAAATACGTTTTAGATGTATCTCGAGTAATTTTCATTTAGATGTAGGTATATCTTAGTAACCCAAAGATCAGCTACGTATGAATAAGAAATGGTGTAAAATATTTGAAATGTTCACATTTGCTCAACATCTACAAGCAAGAGCCACAAAGTCGCATTCCGAACTAATACTTGTGGCGCCATCTCTCGGGCTGCTTCCGAAACCTAAACAAAGGCTTTAAAATGATGGCGCGGGATATTTGAATGTAAAAAGTTCAAATATCTGGTTATTTTCCCTCCTCCTTACTTATTAATACTGATTTCCAGCAGAAATTAGAACTCACGCATCACAATTGTCGTGTTTTTAGATGAGCAAGCAGGTGGCAAGAATTGAAATATATGCATAATATTTTAAGAAATACTTAAAAATGTCTCCATTTTAACATCATAAAAACATAATATTTTCAACTTTATTTTCAGCATTTTTGCATTACGTGAGGAACAATAAACACTCATTTTATAAAAAAAAAACTTGTGTGTGTATTAATCCTAAAATCGACTGTTTATTATTCTTCACATATAAGAATAAGTATACTATGTGGTATAAAAATGTGACCAATCAAAAAGCTCTTCACACATTTACTGTATAACGTAGTTTTGGCCAAATAACAGTATACTGTGAATAAGGTCAAAAATTCATCTACAAACCAGACTTTTTAAAATATTTCAGCCATTTTTCATGAAAAATTACTTAACGAGATTTTAAAAAGAAGGCTGGGTGTAAACATGAGAGGGGAATTTTTAAACGCTCATGCACTCACATTTCGTTAGCACAAGAACTTTCATGGCCGAATTATAGAGGAACTGTCCCTGGGATGCGAACCCGGGTCTCCCGAATGCGAGGCTGAGACACTTAACACTCAGCTAACTCGCTCGGTACGAAATCACAAACACAAGCACGCAATTATCTTATGACAATCTAATTAAGTGACGATTAAATAAATTGCATAGCATTTTCTTTGAAAATATAATTTCGGTTAAAATCATCTACAACCCCAGAATTAAGATTTAAAAAACTACTACGCAATAGGGGTACTCGAGATAAACGTTTTACGAATGGCATTTTTGGCAGTTGTAAAGTCACATTTTCTTAATCGAAAGGTAAAATTACAAAATTTATTTAATACTTATTGCTATTTTTAAGATAATTCATGATTTTTTTCACACACGTGACTTCACGACTAACAAAACTGCAAATCTTAAAACTTGTGGTTCAGTACCATTGGCCTTATTCACTGTATATTTCTAAATTTTCGATAATGTTGTAAATTTTCACCGTTTGGCAGATTTTCAACAACTTTGCGAAATGTTTCCACAATGTTGCACATTTTCGACGGTTTGGAAGATTTTCAAAAATTTTAAAAGTTGGGAAAAGTTTTGGAAATTTATGGAAAATTTAAAACATTGTCAAATATTAGAAAACTTTAACGAAAAAATTGAACCAAATTGTCGAAAGTTGCTGCGATCGTTTCCCAGTTCCATACATAGTTCTGTTGCATATTCGACTAATAGGGACATTTTGCGACCAAACATGATCAAAGAAGGACCGACCCGGAAGTCTAAGGAGGTCACTACCAATAACGGGGTCAAGAGGTACTCACCGCCAGGAGGAGTCCGGTTCCAGTTCCGGCTCCACCAGGATATAAAAGGCCACGCATCCAGACGAGCACCAGTCTTTCGACGACTCAACACCACTACATTCCGTCTTGATATTTTTGCGATTTATCCCTCGTGGAATATCTGTAACATAAAAAACCTGAATAAATCTTTGTACCTTTTCCCCGTTACTTGCGTTCCAGTCTCCTGGTCCTTTAGCCTACGGGTCGTTCTAGGTCTACATCCGGTCGTCTCCGGTGCTTACACCGTCACTCCGGCCTTACCCAATTCGCGAGTTCTACCCCCCGGACCATCGTCCCCTCCGGCAGTTCACGGTGCCTTACTGGTCCCCGGTCCTCTCGGCTATCGGACGTCCGCGGTCGTCCTCGCTTATAATTTAGCACAATCGTAAAAATGTGCCGTAAATGTTACGGTACTTCTATAAGGTGGAAAATAACGTGCATGCCATTTGGATAGTTTAGCTGATCGTAAGGCCAGTTTTGCACGATATCATCCTCCATCTTGGGAGTCAGGTCGGCCTCACCA